>DWJK01002892.1:0-13909 GCA_018248815.1 Croniades pieria auraria
GGCTGTCAGTGACTGGTCTTCAGTCCAACCACAAATTTTGGCGACAGTCTCGAATTGGCGTCGGTACGCTGTCCACGAAGTCGATCCGTCGTATAAGCGTACCTTAATGGACGGACCATAAGGAACGCTGGTCAGGCCTTAAAGCGGGCGATACCCTGTCGTATTTACCTTCTCCATCTTCATCTGCATGTAGACCATGGCCTTCTCCAGTTTTTCCACGTCGCATCGCATGTCCTGGACCTCTGTGTCCAACCCGTCAACTCTTTTGTCAAAGGTTTTCAAGTCTACCGTAACGAGGTCCACTTCCGTCCGAATTTCGTTCTGTAGCGTAGAGATCCTTGTTAGTTTATCGTCGACCTGTTACCATTGTTGTTCTTGTTTTTGGAATTGTTGCCGTTGTTCATGTTGCATACCCTTCATAGCAGCAATATCCAGAGGTGAAGCTAAAGTCTGTAGTTGTTCCCCTTGCGCCGCCGTCGTCGTAGTTCCGCTCGCCAAGTCCCTGGAGCCTCTCGATGTTGTCGTCGTAGTCCCTTCCGCCGAGGATTCACTCTCCTTATCCCTCTGAGCACGTGTCTTCACACCGTCGTCCATAGGTACCATAGGCATCGTTCTTTCAATCCGCTAATCCCACTTCTGACACCAAAATGTTACGTATAGGTACGTAGATTGGCAGCTGGAAACGATGCAATGTACTGTATAGGGTGACGAATGAAAGATGCTTTCAGAGTGCACAAACTGTTTATTTACTCTACAAACTGTTTATTTACACTCTATTGTATCTGGTATTAGCAGAAATCGTTTTTTATTATCACTCGTTGAACCTCTTTTGATCGCTTCCAAAAATGTTCTGTGCCACTGCAGCGCACAAACGGTTTATATACCGTTTAAGCGGCTTCGGGTGAATTCGTTAATGTTCGTCAATTTTACAGAAAGCAAGCTCCGCCCACACGCCGGCCGTGTTAATTTTGTAAACAACTCCAGACGCCAAGTGATAATCGACCTTAAATCTTAAGGTCTGATCTCGCTTGTCATGTAAAATACTCTTATATGCATATCTATATGCAATACATAACGAACAACGAAGTTTCGAGATACTATCGTCCGTAACATTATCTTTGCCAAGCGAATTTTACCAAGTCTTTGCAAGTGGGTTTCCAGTGAGCCCTATCTATCTGATTGCAATAAGTCTATCATACCAAATACTTCGTCCCTGTAAGAACATACAGCTTGGTAGCAAGATAGTTATTAGGGTGATTAGCTAGGGCTTGTTTCTCAAAAATTCTCCAAAATTAATAACCTACAATATGATGTCATTTCACCTATTGAACACACTCTTTGATACATGTAATGGCGTTAAGCCTTAAGAATATTGTTATGTCATGTATGACATTATAATAATATTCTTTATATTCAGCCTTGGTTAAAATTTTTTGATTTGGAGGGTAAACAGAGTGGAGTCCTCAGTAATGTATGTTACCAGGTAATTTGCCTGTTGCACAAGTTCACAAGGTCTATCCCTTAATCAACAAAAGTAACACTTTTACTTTGTTTTTATTTTAATACTATAACCTTGTTATATTATGTTCAAAGATTTTAACATATATGTGTTGAGTTTTATTGTTCTGGGTAATAGAAACCTCCATTCCTATTCTTGTAACTGTGAGAGTAATTTTTGAAATTGGCCTCATCAAAATTAATTGTAGCATAGTGTTAATAAGATTTAACATTGTTGTTATTGTTATATTATATTATATTTTTTTATTCCCTGTGAAGAGGATGCCGTTTCTCACAAGTAATGTATTAATTATTACTGTAATTATGAATTTTACACTTATAATGGTAATCTTAATAGAAATTTCTGTAAAGGAACCAAGATTCTGTCATTTTTACTAAGTATCTTAAGTGAAATATTTTATGATCATTTATTTTTGTGATTGTGATTTTTCAGCCTCCAAAAGTAAAGTGCTCAACAAGGTTATGGCATCCAAACATAAACTTGGATGGAGAAATCTGCCTGTCCTTGCTCAGACAAACTTCCATAGATGAGCATGGCTGGGCACCCACTAGGAAATTAAAGGATGTGGTGTGGGGCTTGAATTCATTATTTACCGTAAGTTGCTGTACTTTTAAGAGTTATTTGTTTTACTTTGTACAGAGTTTATATTGTGGTTTCTATACAGAATATCAGAAAACCACAATTCCTTGTAGTATAAAAATGTCAGTGCTGTATTCATTGGATATTCCTGCATGCTTAAATAAATCATATAAATGGGACAACAGATTTTCGTTACAGCTTTCCAAACACACTCACAGGACACACTAATAGAAATCCTTGATATCTTTATGTTATAATGTTTAAATGAGTTTATCCAGTAATTAGAAATGTGCAAATGTATAACAATAAATCAGTAGCAGTAGCATAGTGGTGTTAAACAGTTTTTCAAATTTTTTCTGATTTTCTGTTACTTTAAAATGTTAATGTCTGATAAAGAATAAAATATTGCAATAAATAGGTAATTCTAATTATGAATTCTTCTATTGTTAGTCATATGCAAAGCTAGGCTATAATATTCAATCACCTCTTCACTGTAATAAATATAATTTTATATTTTTAGGATCTGCTAAACTTTGACGATCCACTGAACATTGAAGCTGCAGAAATGTACAACCAGAACAAAACTGAATTTCAGGCTCGAGTTCAAGAATACATTGCAATGACCAAGGGAAAGAGATGAGACTGGCCTATATCGGTGTATTTTAAACCAGTCATTCTAGAAAAATCTTGTAAACCAACCATCTATGAATACTTGACTAGGCCATTGTTATAAATACTCTTGCATAGTGATATATTATCATATCATGTTCCAGCATGTTCTATTTAAATAGATTTTTTTTTATTTTCATTTTAGCAAGTAATGGTTGTGCCGTTGTTCATCTGTTGTACTGAATGTTAATTTTCGCTTTGCGTTCTAATGTTTTAAGTGTAGCAATAATTGAGATAGCACTATTTTTATATATTGTCGTCACTTTCACACACTACCGAGAGTACAAAAAATTTACTGTATATTTATGTTGTAATGTTGAACATGTTACTCTGTAGGTGGAGTTGTAGTTATGGAAATAGGTCACACTGTCTGTTGTGCTAGAAAAATTTATAAAATACGGGAACATAAGAAAATTAATGAAGTATCTGTTAACAATGGATTTGTTGAATTATCTTAATAAAATGAGCATTTGATAAAGCCCTGGTAGCATTTTAGTTTTAGAAGTGGCCATATACATATGTATGTATGTTGATTTCATAACTGAATAAAGTGATAAAAAAATAAAAAATTGGACAAAGTGATAGTGCTTGGGAGTAGACACACTCTAGTATTTTAAATTCTTATCATAACTGAGGTTGTGTGTGGCTAGGGTGGCGTAAAAGTGTTACCACACTAAAATATTTGACGAGTGGTTATTAGTTGTTTTGCTCATTATCATAGACCCATAATTTGTTTTTTGATAGAGCAAATCGAGTAGCAATGGGTCACATTTTCTGTTGTTGTTTACCATTTGAGTTGTTGATTTTTCGCAAGCTGTAATTCACCTTACCGTAGACTTACAAATAGCTTAATAAAATGCCATACAATATACCATAATGTATGAATATCAACGCCATAAGAATTATTAATACAACACATTGTTATTACTTGTTTTTAATTATTCCTAATAAAGTAAAATCATTTTAACTTTGAAATGAGTAATCCAACATGGACCACTAGTGTTTACAATAATCAGTTTGCAATGACTTGGACTCCACTTCTATGTTCATTTCTACAACTGTGTATGTGGCAGGGTATCAGTTGTCAGTATAAGACACTGCTTATGCCTCAGTTACATGATACATGGGCTATTATAACTTTGAAAAGGTCTTTCAGGGTAACACTGAGACTAACATGTTGGCAATTTTGGCTTTACAAATTTATCCAATGAGCATATATGGACTCGGGTCCCTATGTTGTAATGCTTATTACTTGTTTAGTCTATTATTATATATGTATTATTAGCGATTACCATCTGAGTGTATGATGCCACCTGCTTTGATATAATTACCCATATATTTAAGGTCACCTCTGTATACATGGTATGAATACAAAAACGTAACGGAATTGTGTAACTTAAATGCCTCTAATAACTTGCCTTATTGGGAAGGTGGGCCCACGGCGATTTTTCCTGCGATACACTATAGCGTTTCGTGAACGCGACTGAATCACTAATTTTAGCCTTTAGTCGCATTTCAACCCGCTTCGAACGCGATTCGGTATCGCGTCTGACGCGCGACTGTTTCGGGCGACATCGGTAGTATTGATGCTGTATCGCGACAGTAACGTAGCAAACGCGTATTACATCGTTGAAGGGATATAGTCAGTAACAGCATCGCCGCTTTATCGCGTGCATTTTGTGACTGTGTCGCTATTAAATCGTTGCAAAAAGTGGCCGTGGGCGACCTCCCTTACTGTTCATTCGCCATATATTACTTAGTCTCTTATGTACATGTGTATATTTTATATGGTAGTTAAATTCGTCTTGATTTATTTCGACCCGTCCCACTGCTGGGCACCAATAATATTCCTACACGTATTAAAGTATATAATGTTATATATAGTTTATATACAACGTTAATGCATCAAATATTGTTTTCAAATTGTATTTTATATTGTAGGATAAATAATTGTACCATGGCTAGAATTGTTTTCGTGGTTCCACTGCTGGGAATGCTTTTCCCACACTCTGTTGGGTATGTGTAGTGCTTGTTTCACCATACAGCTCCAGGACAAGTAGATTAGTGGTCATTCGGCTGTCTAAAGATTCGTTCTGGAAGCTTCTATCAGTTTTGGCTGGTATTTTGTAGTAAGAATCAGCGTGGTCTGCTTGACTAGCTTGACTGAACATCCAAAGCATGGAAATGCATGTTACTGTTGCCGCCATTGCACATCTGACGGCTGACCGCCATGTTGCTTTTTTACACAGTGCGATCTGCCGCGTCGACGAAGCTACTAGCGCTTCAATAGTATATCAAAATGTTATAGGAGAGTATTTTTGTCATTTTGGATATAGAGATTACAGTTTTTTACTGATCATGAATTTTATAATTTTACTTAATTGTGTCATTTCTGTAATATAACTTGCTATTTTCTATACATTCGTGTTTTATTTACTGCCGTCAAATTAATGTGGAAGTAATAAACTAGGCCTTGAGGCCATAGAGACCTGCCGTCTGATGCTGATGCAGTCCTTGTAGACTTCAGCCCTAATTAAGTACTACTGCTGATACAGTTCTTTTCCGTCAGTACGTAAGGGCTGACAGTGATGATTGAGTATGTTCATTACTTTCTTTACATATACAGTGAAAGCTCCTTATTCACGGTTTCACGAATAATCGCGTTTTCAATATGCGCGGGTGAAAAAAATGCAGTCCAGTTCCTACATTCGCGGTTAAAAATGTCTTATTCGCGAATGCGATCAGAAAACACAAAAAGATTCGGTGTCTTTTATTAACGAATCGACATCCTTTGAGTACTGCGGGCACGTGCCGAGGCGGTGTTTATAAAGGATGTAAACGAATGGACTAATATCAAACTAAAACAAATCTTACTGCTACTAGTCTGAAGCTAATTATCAAATGAAGTAGAGACTTTAACAAGCAGTGATATCATGACCTTGATTTAAAAAAACTTGAGTGAAGGCTTAAGAAGGGCTAAGGAACTCTGTGATTATTTTATGAAAATTGATGCACATATGGAAAGAGGCCTTATTTTGAAAAGGCAAATTTTTAGTGCTACCTCTGAATATCAATGTTTTAAAAGTAATGAAGAAAAAAAAATTACTAAATTCTTTAAATCTTTGCCTATAATTGATAATAAAGATTGATTTTAATTGCTCATTTATCAATAAACTCACTTTATTTTAACATACATATTGCTTTTTGGAAGCTTGGAATGTATCCCGTATGATTCTATAATAAATATTATTCCATATTTGTGGCATATTTATGGAAAGTATTCCCCGCGAATAAGGAGCTTTTACTGTAGTATAACATTTTTACACATAAGTTATCTTTTGAGTTATGTCTTCACCAGGCTGTACTGTACCAGTGCCGTGCTGGTCAAGTTGCAAATATAACATATTTTTGACATGAGATGGCATTTTGAGAAAAACTGTAGACTAAAGCTGGATGTGGAAAGCTGATGACATGATGTGATAGCACTTATTATAGAAAGTCTGTTTGCAATTGTGGCTATGTGTATAATTAAATTATAACTTCATAGTTCATAACATTATACTAATTACCTATTATATTATGCATTGCAGTTTCAAGAGGGCTGCTGCAGAAAAGGAAAAGAATTGGCTGATAGAAGTGCCACAGAATGTGGATCCAATGACTGACATGTATGAGAAAAAAGCTTCTCAGAAATCCGAGAAAGTTGCCAAGAATGAACTGCAGAGACTAAAGAATATTGCCAGATCTAGGAAGGTCAAGATACCAAGAGTTGGTATACCTGTTACATCTGACAAAGCATCTGCTACTCAGGTAAATATTGTCTTCAATAACAAGAGTGATCAAATAAGTGTGTATATTGTGGAATCAAGTGTACATATTCTCTTTTTTAACGTAACATCATCCCTGTAATTCCCGAAGGGGTAGTTAGAGGAGTGTGGGTGCGCATGGACCCAATCGGCTAACAAAGCAGCCACCCTTTTTATGTATCTTCATATTATGGGTAATTCTTCAAAGGTTAATTCTCTGGACTGCCTCAATGGTCGAGTAGTTGCAAATGTGACTATCAATCTGGAGATGCTGGGTCGGGTACTATTGGATTTTTCTAATTTCGAATTAAATACTAGTAGTGACTCAGAGTGAATCTGTGCCTGGTGTATGTCAATAGGGTCACCATGGGACGTAAATGTAACTGGTGAAAGGTGGGAGTGTACTACACTCCTCTGCCTACCCCTTAGGGGATTACAGACGTGATGTTATACTACTACTCTATTGTAAAGCTAAGTTTGCTAGTCTCTTACTGGTAAAATCCATCCCACAGAACTTAAGCCTCCATTAAGGATACAATTCCAGAATTACCATAGTAGACTAATGTGTCTATGGTATTTGTTATTGCTCAGTCACTGACACTGGGTCTATGGGTCTGGGTAATAATCATTTGTTATTTATATAACCACTAACTACTGCCCATTCGTTAGTGACTACTTATAAAAACAAAATAAAATTATTTACTAATAGCAACACAACTCCTTTTACTGCAGCTATCTACAGCAGCAACAGTGGCAAAGGCTTCAACAGCATCACTTGGAAAATTCCAAGATAAACTGCCCAAGGAGAAGGAAGCGAGAGGAAAAGGCATCCATGAACTCATTCCTGGCAAAGAGAGAAAAAGAAAAGCTCCCATTCCTACTCCACAAGCAGAGAAAGAAAATAACCTGAACATGATTGATAAGATATTGAATAAACGGCCCAAAATTGATATAGAAAAAGCTGTTTCTAAGCATATACATGTGGAGCAAGTGCAGTTAGTATTATGATTTATATTTTAAACCATAATTTAGCATTTTTCACTTAAATTTTCAGCATCAAAGTTGACTTTATTAACAATGTAATTTTCAAAAAAAGAAACTTATACTCGGCTCATCAGGTTTGTTGATTCGATGATCAGTAGGTATGCTACATTGCAATCATCATCATCAGCCTACTCCCATACATTGCTAGACATAGACCTCTCTAATAAGTAATAACACACCACTGAGCTTGATCTTCAGGTCTTCAAATCCAACAGCTGTTGCAATACTATTGTCATATATAGCTCCATTGCTTGACATTGATTGCATGATAATGAAATATGATTGGCACACATGACTGTATGGTATTGAAATATTCACACTACAAAAAAAAAAAAGAAAAGAGGGTTGATCAATTTTCATTTCTATTTTGTAGGAGATCTGTAGAAAAGAAGACAATCAAGTCACCCAAGGGCAAAGGCAAAGGTAATGTCACACAATTCTCAGCAAAGAAGCCTAAAGGGGGCAAGGGTCAGCGGAATCCTAACAAAAAGACACCAGGAAGAAAAAGAAGGTAGTTTTAATTATAGTTTTAATGTATTGTCATATGGTAATAAAGTATATTCTTACAAGCATAACGTTTTTAAATATAGCCCAGTTTTGCTTTATTTAAAAAAGAAGCTAGAATCTGTTTCTTATTTACATGAACTTTTCGGTATTGTATTTTTATTTTTTAACTCTAGCAGATCTGTTGGAAATTCTTATACAGAATAAGCAGTTCTCTTGTACTAATTCTATGTTAGGAAACAATGTTCTGAATACTGTGTGCAACAAATTACAAAAACTGTTGTTTGTTAAGTACATGTTTATTTATAACAAATACATCTCATAACCTTACAAGGTAGGTATAGCAAAAGGAAATAAAATGAGAACACGTAATAATACATATTACAATAATTGGACAAACAAAATAATAACGTAACTGTTGATTTACATGCATAAGTTCTGCAATAAAACTATTTGTAATGAACAATTATAAACTGACATCTGTCATGTTGACATGGAATCATGACGCCTTCCAATTTTTTACTTTATTATAACAAAGTTTAATGTTTTGAGTGCTCGTCTATATAGATAATAAAAGTACAGTCCTTATTAAAATATTCTCCTGCCTTTGAAATATCCTCAAATTTAAAACCAAAACAAACCAGCGAGGTTAATTTTGATTATATTTCACTAGTTCATTCATAAGCTTCACTTGATAACAATTGTCCATCAGTCGAGCTATCATATAACCGTACATGAGTTATGTACTTTATTTCCTAAAACACCGAATGACCAGATAAAAGCTCACTAAGTGAAACATAAAATGACACATTTCAGTTCTTTTATGATTAATGTAAAACAAAATAATAATAAATAATAATAATAATCGACCCATTTGTCATTCCACTGTTGGAATATGGGCCTCCTCTCATATTGAGAGGGTCAAGGCCGTAATCCGCCACGCTGGCCAAGTGCGGGTTGGCGGACTTCACACACCATAGATTTTTTTTTTATAAATTCTAAGGCGTGCAAGTTTCCTCACGATGTTTTCCTTCACCGTTAGCAAGTGATATTAAACTTAAAACGCACATTTTTAAGAGGTGCGCGGTAGGATTTGAACCTGGTCTCCCGGAGTGAGAGGTAGAATTTCAAACCACTAGGCTAGGCTATCACTGCTATTGCTATCCTGGAATATTATTATGACGAAAAAGACTGTTATAGTGTCAATTAGTCGAGTTAGTCTGTATTGGTTGGTCGTAACTTCCCCACTGTTAGTAGATTATTGGGTGGTCAGTAAGCAATACAGCTGTGTATATTATTACAGGTCCTGTCTATCCTATTTAAAGTTGGTTTCATGTACTTAGCTACTCGTGAAGGCCGAGAAAGTCTCTGCTAGAACATATATACAACTTGGGAATAAAACTTTTATATGAAAATCCAAATATTTTAACAAAAATAACTTCGCGGTAGAAATAGGTTAGCGTTTTAATAAATGTAACTTTGCGGTAGATATGGGTTAGTGCTGATACAGCCTCGAGTGAAATTTGCAAGTGAAATGAAGCAGGCTGTTGTAAAGAAAAAAATATACTTTTGACACAGTACAAAAACCTGTACTAAAAGTTATCGTAGGACACGTTTTTAAGAAATTTAAATTAACTAAACATTAGGTCTGTAAGGATAGTATATGGCACCCGGTGGTCTCTACCAACCCGGTAAGGGAACCGGTGTGTTGATGTTGTTTATGTTGAGCCAGAAGGTGCGGGTTTTATTCTCTGGGCATATATGTATGTATATAGAAATAAATAAGTATACATTTATTCATTTAAACTTTATTGCAACCCTTCACAAGAACTTAAAACCAAGGGTGAATTTAATTCCTATAAGGTTTTTAAGTGTCTGTTAGCCCTGTTTACTTTCGCACGAGACGACTCCAAGTTTTCCTAATACATTTTTTATAAATACTATTATAAGCTATCTACTGGTGGTGACACCACACAACTACGCTGAAGTCAATAGCTGTAACATTAATGGGCAATATTATTATTATTTCAGGCGACCCGCTGGTAGTGGCGCCATACAAATGCGCCGAAGTCAATACAATGCAAATAACCGCTTCTGCGGACAGTGATAGCGGGTAATAGCGAGAAATAACTTATTATGGCGAACAGTTAATCCTATTATAATATAAGCCATACTGCACCTGTGGTAATAGTTCAGCCCTCGTGTTGCAGTTTGTCTAATCTGTCATTATTTATATATTAATACATGGATATAAATCTTTGTAATCCTTTTAAAGAAAGCGTCGAGTAGTGTAAGACTTGGTATAACCTTGGAATAAGTTTTAGACTTAGCATGGAAAAGGTGATGTAAAAGTGAGCAAAAAAGTATAAGTGAGCAAAAAAGTATAAGTGAGCAAAAAAGTATAAGTGAGCAAAAAAGTGTGGGTTTAACTCACGTTTGCTTTTCGGAATGGCCCGACTTTATTACATTTAATATTATTTTTAGATTTAATAGTAAAATAATTAAATCAAACATTTAGTGTTTATGGTCGTACTGTCAATGTTAGGTACGTATTCTATTCTTAATTAGTAGCATAGAGGAAATATATATTTATAGAAGTGTAATCTTTGGCCGAAAAACAATAACGTAATTATGTGAAATTTTATAAATCACTGTCGAATTTCGATAGTTAAATGGACATACCACTAATAATAAATTATGCTTATTATTAATAATATAATAAATAATAAATATATTATAGGCCAATAGATAAATAATATAAGATACACATAAGCGTTCAAATAGACCGGCTCGGTGTGCAGTGCAGATTTTGATAGAATTTAAAGTAGAACTTTAGCGTATATTTAATAAAGTCTATTTTTGCATTTTAATTGTTTTGTGACGGCGTTTGAGCATCCTCTAGTCATAAAACAATTAAAATGTAAAAATAGACTTTATTAATATGTGCTAAGGTTTTATTTTAAATGCGATCAGTCTTCTCTTCTCTCCAAGCTGGAGTATTTGAAAGGACCTTTAAGGGATCTATGTAGGCGAGAGCAAAGAGTGCAAAATGTTACTGTCCTTTCAAACTTAACGGACTCCTGCATTCATTACGCTCTTTATACACGCGCGCTGGTTTTAAAGATTTCTGGTTACCTCATTACCTAGTATCTGATTTATTTGATGAAAGTAGACGAACTTTGGTCTCTACTGGCAACTGCATCCATCAACATTGGCATCAAATTTATTAAGCGTAACATTTTACTTTTGTTCTTGACGTAATTGTTTTATCAGTCTTCTGTTGGTCGAGGGTCTTCTGAGTATGAGAAAAGTTAAGGTAGTAACCTACCGCAGTAAGTACGGTTTGGGAGAAGTCTCTGAGAACATATTAAAAACTTTCAGAACGTGCCTGGTTGTATTCCTCAAGGCAGTTATATGTATTTCAGAATAGTTACCTTAACTGTTAGAACGAGTATTTATAACTTCATAAAATCGCGTTAAGTCTCATGGATTCGAATTTCCGACATCCGGAACGGAACCCGTAAAAAAAAATAGATTTCCACTAACGTCAAATAATGGTTAAATATAAAAATGCTTTCATCTGGTCCATTAGACATATTTGTATAGCTCGCTTCACTATAACGTACAATAAAGACTACTCATGATTTAGTCATTTAGTCTTTGACTCGACGGTTTGATGGTCGGATATGTATAATGACAGTAAATTTAAAATGTCTCATTATTATTACGTTACACACTTAGGGCGGGGACTATTAAAAAATATGAATAGAAATAATACAAAATTGACCGTGTTTTACGATCAATAATTTTTACAAATATTGCAAACTCATCTTCGTATTTCTATATAAATAATAATAATCAACCCATTTATCATTCCACTGTTGGAATATGGGTCTCCTCACATATTGAGAGAGTTAAGGCCGTAATCCGCTACACTGGCTAAGTGCGGGTTGGCGGACTTCACACACCTTAGAATTTATTTTTTTATAAATTCTAAGATGTGTAGATATCCTCACGATGTTTTCCTTTACCGTTAGCAAGTGATATTTAAATTTAAAACGCACTTTTGTAAAGAGGCGCGCGCCATGTATTTGAACCCAGCACCCCCGGAGTGAGAGGTTGAATTCGTAACCACTAGGCTAGCATTGCTTTTTTTTATTTTTTCGCTTATTTCTTCACTCGTATTCCGTGTAATTATTAACAACGAAGCAATATACATGTACAAAACAATTTTTATTTTTAAAATTTGAAATGACTTGTTCTAATTACCCACGAGGACCGGGAACCGAAACATTTTAGAAGTGTCCAAAATGTTCTGGAATAAGCAGCTTGCCAAGCCCGTATCTACTCGGTTAGGATGACGCACTGTGATACTGTCCTTCCCATTCTTAGAAAGAAACAGGTGTGTAATACTGATACGATAAATATATTGACAGGGACGATCATAAAACGACTACAAATAAAAGGTCTGTTTACTATAACTAACAATAACGACTGATTTTACAATGCTTGTTGTGTTGATTTGACGACCTTGTTGGTCGAGTGGTTGCAAGCGCGACTGTTGATCGGGAGGTCCCGGGTTCAAATCCCGGGTCGGGTACTATTGGATTTTTCTAATTTAGAATTTCTAGTAGTGTCTCGGAGTCTGGATCCGTGCCCGATGTATGGCAATAGGCTCAACACCTTTTCCATGGGACGTAAACGTAACTGGTGGAACGTGGGAGTGTGCTACACTCCTCTGTCTACCCCTTCAGGGATTACAGGCCTGTTGTTACGTTATTTTCTTTAAGTCTTATGTTATATTATTATGGGTTTTCTACAAACACGGATGTTGTACGATTAAAGAAAATAGAACATTCGACGCACAGGTTGTACTAATAAGCGACATTCACCACTCGAGGCGGTATGAAGTACAACAGCCTGAAAGCTTTTAATAAATAAATACTCTCGCATCAGCTTACGTTGCAGCGTGTGTATAGAAAAAGCGGGAAAGCAATGTCGAAGAGACAAACAAATTTTTTTAGAAATAATTTCCATGAATATGTTTGTACACAATATTTACCTAATATTAAGTTTAGTATATTAAACGAAATCATAATTATAATCGTAATCAACCATTTTTCGTACATTTTTAGATACGGGTTTCCTTTCAAGAACCTTAGGGATAGTGAAGTGTGGATTAATGGATAAACGTAATCTCACAACATTTGCAACAAAATAAAACTTTTGTTATAAATTTCATAATAGAGCTATTAACAATATTAGAAAAACATCTGGTTCGGTGTAATTCACTGATAGCTAAGAAATCCAATGTCACTCGGTTCCGTTCCATTATCGTTAGTTCTAATCCGCTGTTGCGTTATATTTTTTATGGAACTTGATAATGATTCATTTGTATCGGTATCATCATGAAATCAAAAGATATAATTCTCCAATAATATATACAATGTGTACTAAGTACCAACACTGTTTAAGTACGATTTTTATTAAACTTTATACGCCGTTTTATTGAACACCAATAAGCGGGCGTAGTCATTGCGGATTTAGTGTCTAGACGAATTTTTCAGTTAATTTGATACGTACAAATATCTGTAGCTACAAGATAAACTAAATTCAATACAGTTTTTTTTAAATTAAGTAATCGGAAAATGCAAAATTTTTCCATATTATCCGAAACGACGATATCCGGCAAATAACCGGGGTAACCGACTTAGCTAAAAGAGTTAGCACGTTGAAGTGGCAGTGGGCTGGTCACATATGTCGTAGAACTGATGGTCGTTGGGGCAGA
>DWJK01002893.1:0-13908 GCA_018248815.1 Croniades pieria auraria
CCCGCACTTGGCCAGCGTGGAGGACTACGGCCTTAACCCTCTCAATATGGGAGGAGACTCATATTCCAACAGTGGAAGAGGATATTTTTTCTAAACGACCCATTAACATCGTTTAGAAAAAATATCCTCTTCTCGCACCAATCTAAATAGAAAGAGACAGAGCGTTTAATAGTAACGGTAGTGTTGCAAGCACTTTTATTAGTCATGAAATTACTTCGACAAGTTATCGTGACGCAGTTTCGCCTTTTGCGACGTTGCTTTCGAATAGCTTTGGAACTAATATTCTGATACATGAGGTGAGACCCTCGTTATATTAAATTTTTATTATTTAAGGGGTTGATGCTGAACATTTTAAATATACATTTTTCTATCGCCTACGCAAGGTTCGCTAGAATATAGCCTAGATTAATAAAACCACCCGGAAATGAGGTCAGGACCGCAGTAATGAAAATAAGGAGAGCGTATTAAATATTAGTTATAAATTCTCTTATAAAGCAGGAGGTAAATATATTATTTATTTTAGTAGAACTTAGCCATAATGTCGAAGGTTTTTTCATGTTTTTGCATCTTAGTACATTTTATTAATAGCATTTGTAAATTTTTTAAATTAAGTAATATCAAAGTTGGGCAGAGTCAAATTATTATTAAGTGGCCCCGATTTTTGGCAAAACGATGGAAATTGTTCTAAATTCTAATAATACACGCACTCTTTACTTTCAGGTGAGTTACAATATTACGATAAACAAATACCGTCAAAAATCTACTTCACCTTTTTTCATTACCTTATACTATTTTATATCTATATTTGTGTTCTTTTTATTTCTTTCGTCAGCCTATGCATATTCGTAAGGGATTTTTTAAATTTATTTTATTTCATAATTGAGCTGGATGTTTATTCCTGTTCGTGAATAAATATTTTCATGCTCTCGTTCTTTTAAATATTCCTTTGAACCGATCCTCTGAAAAAAACAAAGTGACTATCTTGTGACAGTATTTGAATATGGGACGTATGAAAATTTTGTTATTTAATGTACCGTTCACATTAAGTTTTAGTATCGCTCATTTCCACTTTCAAGCCCTTTAATACAATTCGATTGTTCAAAACAGGTTTAATTTTTTTTTACCTGTTACACTTACATTCGCAAAACAATAGCGATATCGTGATTAAATTTGGATATATCTTTGGAATGACCGTGTTTGGGCATTTCTTCGTGGATCCAAAGTATTTTCTGAGCAAAGATTTCGAAGGACTAGAATTTTATTCAGCGATTAAATCTTTAATGGTTATTAAACCATCAGCGCTGTAAGCGTCTTGGTATATTATTTTTGTTTGCGTAGTACAAAATTCCAACTGATTACCTCATCCGAAGATCTTCGTCTTAATATTAATTCATTGAAAAGGAGAAAATTAAATTCAGATAAAAAATTCTCGCGCGCATCGCTATAAAAAAGTTCTAAAAATAAAAATATCGAGTAAGTCAATTGGAAACCACGTTGAAATTTAGCGTTAAAAAAACGGACCTGAGAAAGGTCTGGCCTTGAGCCAAAAACTCTGTCGGCTGGCACAAGCTTTTCAAGCCCGTCCACTTCTGAAATCTCTGGGAGTACCAAAGAAATGAATTAAAATCGGCTAAGCCGTTGAGATGAAGCAAGAGAAAAAAACTGTCGTGTTTTTTCCTCCTAGATTGTTATCCGATACCCCATCATTAATCATTTAGACAAATGTTTTTAGGCGTTGATACGTAAAATTCTCGAATTTTCCACGCCGAATGTTCCGCGGTCGTGATTAACATCTAGAGGCTTTAAAAAGAAATTAGCCATACAAACACAGCCAGTTATCTGTAGCCTATTTTGCGCCCTGCAGATGGGGTCAAGTCTTTCTGAGTAGATGATTTCCTTGTTGATTCTTCAGTACGGAAGTATAATATATATTAGATAAAGCAATATTGTATTATATTGTTTATTTAAAAGGTACTTCGGAGTTCTAAGGTAATTGATATGATTAAAAATGTACATTTTTAATCATGTAATTGATATAATATTTTAATGACGATAATCAGGAATTAATCCTTGAAGTGTTGTATAAAATATGGTTATAGCTATACAACTACACTGACCGCTTAAGGTCACTCATTGTCTGGGTGACTACTTAAGATATTCCACGAATTTGATGACCAATTACCGTACAGCAATAAGTTTAGATGAGCTGTCTCTCTTATAATTATAGTTTGTCTGGATGTTTAATATATTTCGATTACAAAGAAGACAATGTTGTTAAGCAGATGCCAAATAGTCTATAGCCCATAGATATTTTGAACTAGGCTCTTAAATCCGAAGTCCTGGGTGACAGAACCTATGAATATGATCCTGTAGACCGTATTATAAAGTTTAGTATTCATATGTATCGGGGGCGTAGCTCAGTTGGTAGAGTACTCGCTTAGCATGCGAGAAGTCCCAGGATCGATGCCTGGCGCCTCCATAAAATATTTTTGTATGTTATTCTTAGTTCACATGTTTTGTTTTTATATAAAAAACGGTTAATTTTTTTTACAAACGAGTATGTGAAAATAGACAAATAAGTGGACAAACCGTTTTCACTTGCATAAAGATTTGAACAGTATGTCTCAATCATCAGAGGCTGTTACCGCGACTATCTTTATTTTAAATAGATGTTAAGATTTTGATAGAAATGCTTTATTATTAAAGATGTACTTTAAATGAACAAACATATGGAAATTAAAATAATATAACATTAGGACGTTTTCAAAACTACCGAAAAGAGTTAGCCAAATAATTTACCGGTGTATCGCGGTCAGGGTACCGTTAAAATTTGTATCTTCCGAGGGTAGTTTATTACGGTAGCTGGGTTTTCTCTAAATTGGACGAAATGGGAGGGCTGTTGTAATAAATCATGTTGGTGGGAGTTAGGGTTCGGTTTAAGACGTAAGAGATTTCGAAGGTTAGAGAATTGGTATTATTAGCATCAACGAAATATTTTCACAAAACTCCAATTAAATGAGAAGGGTTAGGGCCATAGTCTGTCACGCTTGCCAAACGAGTTTGTAAGACCTTAGTGCTTTGGAAAACATTACATAAAATTCTTTGGAGCGAAGATTTCCTAACGATGTTTTCGACACGGCACATCAAAAAATATTCCGCTTAAAATATCCTCTTCCCGAAAAAAGTAACAAAACTAAATTTTATCTATTCAAATTTCCGACTACCGCCCGAAAGTTTCGAAACAAAAGTTGAAGTTATGATAGTTAATGTTACCGATACTGCAGTGTTATGGAGTACCAATGAAGATATTCTACAAAGAGAATCAAAGTTTGAATGCCGTGCAAGTTGGGAATACTTTGGAAAGTTTAATAACGCTGCTAATGAAGTCGCTGCGGTGTAAGCAACCGTGAGATTTACCAGAAATAAACGGAAAACTAAATTTAAATATCATTTCTTTGTTTGTTCATCGTTCATAAACGTGGAACTAATTTTGAAGATCAATATGGTTTCCAAAATATGGTTCAAGATGAAATTTATTTTGCGCTGGAAATAGGATTTAATTTAGCGCTGTAAATAAGCAATGTATTTATATTCTTCCATTAGACAAAGGTTTCCCCACCGGTTTCTCGAACGTTTTAGGCTTGAAGCATAATCCACATTGGTCTAAGCAATTTTGTAGATAACATAGCTTACATTAGTTATAATTTTGTGAAAACATTTAACGCTTATTATAATATTGACTTCGCAACTCGCATTTTCGTATAATTAGATTCCTTATATAATTATAATTTCTCCGTCTTGCGATAGAGTTTTAATTAATTGCAGTTCGTGCAATAATTATCGCTGTAATATTTTGAGTACATTATCATGATTATCGACTCATATATAGTTAATGTCTCAAAATGAGAAGAGCCAAGTTTTGGACTACTGCTCTAGGAGACTGTAGGCTGGTTGTCTTCTTCCTTTTAAAGCATTACGGAAAATTTTCAAGCAATCAGGGTTCTTCTTAATGTTTTGCTTTGTATTTAGGTTGCGTGATATTTAATTTTTAGTGCGCTGTCGCTTATTTCTTGATACAACAAAGACCTTGGGGACATAAGATGATATGACGCCTAGTTTAGGTCTCCCGTTCTCAGCGGTGAATAATTTAAGATTTTTTATAAATATAGTTAATCGAAATCATTGTATATCCCAATATGACGAGTTAATTATGATACAAACATTTAAACGATTTTTACAGCTTATCGCATGTATTAAAGTAAAATTATTTCAATTCCATAATCTGAATATATAGGAAAAATAAAATTGAGGCAAGTGAACATATAGTTCAATTACGACATGGGAACAATTTTCTTTTAAAGAAATAAAGCCTTTAGTTGCTTTAATTAAACTTTATTTTTACTAAGCTTTTAAGATACAAAAATGCAACAGTTTCCGACCCGGGAATCTAACCCAAGATCTCTCGATTAGGAATTGCGCTTGTAACCACTGGATCAACGAAACATCTAGTTATATTACACATAGATTTTTAAACTATGATGTATATAAGTATAGAACCGCTTCAGTCTTTAACTTGAACATGTACAGACCTTGGGGACTTTGCAAGGCGATATGATTGCCCAGTTTAGATTTCTCGATCTGAGCTTTAGATAATTCGAGTTACGTTGTTTTTATCGCGCCCCGTCTGATACTCGCCGCCTGACCTAAAGCGGTATTAGCTTCTGAATTATGATTTTGCGAGACGGCTTACAGCGTTGTGGTTTGTAACATTTTTTTGTTGGAACTACAGTTAAGACATTATGGAAATAAATAATATTTTACTTTACTGCAAAATATATATGAAAAGTAATTTAGTATTAACCTTTATGAAATACTAGGTAAATTAAAAAATATAACAAATACTTTTTTTTTGTTAAATTATTCCGTAGACAGGACAGACTATGGCCTTAACCCTCTTGTTATGAGAGGAGACCCATATTCCAGCAGTAGAATTATAAATAGGTCGATTATTATTATTTTATTTAAATTATTCAAGAATTCTCCAAAAACTACCAATACAACTAACTCATAATAAAAATTTTAAATAAAAAATTACCAACGGTTACCATAGCAACGGTTTCTAAACGTGGCTGGTTTGGATGTAAGTCACTTGGTTGTGGATATATGTGTGGTTGGCTGTTGAATATTGTAGAAATATTATTATACTTTTTTAATAAGAAAAGAGGAGCTAGAGAAAGCGGAGAGAAGAGCGAGTGCTCGACGGGCGGGAGGGGACGGGCCGGCGAAGAGAGGGAAGGAGCGTACGTAATGGTAGGCGAAAAAATTAATTTTTGATAGGATTATCGTTTTGGACAGGATTATCGTAAAATCCGTTCTTAATGAGTGTCTACGTCCCGAAATGAATAGCTTTGCCAAATTTCAAGTCAATCGGACATATAGTTTCGGAGATCTCGTGATGAGTCAGTCAGTCAGTGGTATTTTGCTTATATATATACGAGTAGATATAAATTAAACCAAACCTTAATGAGCAACCCATTAGAGATGTATTTATCTTGTAAAGGTGGTACGATTCATATACCATTATGGGGCGTAGAGTAAATTTACTGAAAACAATTTGTTTCGTTCTGAAGAAAACGTGGGAAGTGATTAATGGATGTGTGGAAAGGAAACACATGAAAGTCTTTATTCGTAAGATACATGTTTAATTACCGAAAATACTTCTAAATATGTGTATAGCTATGGAAGTGTCTTATATCGTAGATGTCAAATTTGACGCACAAGGCGATGCTAATGACTTACTCGTTTTCGGGAAAAATCCTTAAATACCTTTTGATAATTTAAATTATTTTCGTTAGCTTGGAAACAATTTTATGGATTTAAAATTTGTATCGTAGGTGCAAATTTTTTAACAATAAAAATTAATGAAACAATGTCCGATAAAATTATCGAGTGTGGGCGTATAAAATTTATAATTTTACATCATAGATTAAGGACTTAAAATTAAATGAAATCAAAAAAGCACATGCAAGGATGTTGGCCGAAGGAATATCAATAAAGTATTCTAACTAAATCGATTTTTGACTGTTTTCAGAGATTATCTATTGTTTTCGGCATTCTATCGGGACATTAGTGTAACATTAGCCTTATTACATCTTACTTTGTATGAGCTGCAAAAGACAGTTAATCATCACAAATATCATCATCATTAGCCTGTTTACAAAGCCTGTTTCTAGTAATGGCTTTAAAGCCATTGCTGAAAATAGGCCTCTCCAGAGGGTATATTGCCCATAATCCCCACGTTGGGAATTCGGTTTGAGACGGTTAATCAAATATTTTAAAATAAATTGCGACAATAGCTGTTCTATATCAGAAAGATGACAAAATGTAAAATAGGAAGGATTCGGAAGTGCTCACAGCATTCAGTTCTTTCAAGTGGTTGCTCTTAGCGGTCAAGATCTCTTTCATTGGGGCAGCTACCTACAGTAAATCAATATTGAGCGCAAAGGCTAATGGGTCCGAACGCCAACCCTTTTCACACGGAAATTATGGTACACCTCAAAGTTTTCCTTTTCCAAAATGTTCTTACCTT
The DNA here is from genome assembly GCA_018248815.1 of Croniades pieria auraria. Taxonomy (NCBI): domain Eukaryota; kingdom Metazoa; phylum Arthropoda; class Insecta; order Lepidoptera; family Hesperiidae; genus Croniades; species Croniades pieria. The sequence continues at coordinate 6,590 of DWJK01002893.1, forward strand.
TTTCACCGACGAACTCAAAAAGTACCGTAAAATTTCACAATGCTCTTTTTTGTCCTATTTTCCTTACAACAGCTTCCATTACTTGTGCCCTTACAGTTTCGTTTATGTACTTTAACAATGGCTTGCATTTCTGTGGAAATTTAACATAACTTAAAAATGCAATGAACGGACACAAACAACAATACTAATGTTTTGGCCAAAGAATCATCTACAAGCACTTTTCAGCACCGCCTTCCAGTTATTTGGATATCACGAGGACTATAGTTCTAGGCGTTAGAATTTCTTCTGAGTCTAGGTGTAAAATTATCTACATTGCGTTTAAATACCACAGCAAAAGCGTTTCTAGTTTTGGATCAGATAGCAGTAAATGATTGCGTTAAAGTTGCAGGATATTATTATTGCCAATTACTGTCGTCATCATCAGTCTCTCTCCGTCCAATGCTTGGTCTGCCTCTCCTAATGTGTTTTTGCCCATAGACATATGTGGCAATATTACTGTATCAAATCTAATTTAGAGTTATTTATAAGTTATTAATTCTATTTGTAGTAATTTTTTAAAATCTCTATTATATTGATTTGTATTTCCATTATAAAGATTTATTATCAAGGACCCAACCATGTACAGTTCGTCAGTTTGCATAAAACTTTGCTGCGCTATAGTGGGGGTTAAAATATCCCCTTGGCGTACTTTGTAGGATGTTCGTAAAAATTGCAGATAGCACTGTTTCTTTGCAGTTCTTCGTCCTCGTGACAAAATACACCTGATCCTATACATATTACAGACACATTAAATTTTTCAGAACGTCCATTAACGAGTTCATTTCAAACAGCAGAATGATATTATATAATGACCTATAAACAATTACATCAGAATTATTTAAGATAAAAGATAACGCGGCTCGGGAAATGTAACGAAACTTTTTAACAACAACTTTTCTGGTATCACCGAAAATCCACGAGCGTACTTTTTGATTGAGCACAAGAACATTTTTCGGCATTAAAAAGCACCCAGTGGTGGCTAAAAGTTTTAATTGCTCCTCAAATTAATGCTCAGATACAGTGGATAGCCGTGAAAACATACGAGCTGCAATCACACATCGTTATCTCTATCAGGTCATTCGTTATTTTTATCTCTAGAATATAAATAGAAATTACAGATTTGAGAATTAGCAGGCGTATATACATTTATATTAACTATTTGCTAGTGCGTGTTCTCTTGGATATTTAAACAACAAAGTAAAATACAGAGTTGGGTTGTTCCCATAGAACCATATTCATTGAAACCCTAATAGACTCGTAAACTTATATTGGAAAAAATAGTACAAAGAAAATTAATTTTCAATTTATATTCTTTTATCTTTGATACAGCGTAAATAGATTGTACTTATAATAACGAATCTAACTTTAAAGCATTGTTAAGCATTAAGACTACTAAAACCTTGACAATTTCTAAAACTTGTATTGTCTTCTACGGTAAATAGCCAATGCGTTTCAATGATGATGCCATAGCACTGTGCTTATACAAATAAATTTATTTATTATTAGATATACATGTATGTACTGACTCATAATAAACGTCATACATCGTTGTGGTTATCAGTCACAATGCTTTTGGGCCGCCCTCAAGGTGTAATTTTTATTTTCTTGTAACTATATTTACCTTGCTATATTGAACTGGTGGCACCAGAGAAAGAAGATAATAATATTGACAAAGAATCGTTCAGCATTTCTTCGGCTACAGGGATGAACTGATAATCAAGGGAGATACGTACAAATGTAAACATGCAGACAGCAATTACGAAATAAATTCAAAGTAAATCTGTTGATAGTTTGCTGCGCATTTGGTTTTTGATGCGAAACTTCAAATCCATGTTAATTTCCCTCTGCATCCACACGGCGTGAAGTGCTTTGTCGTAAACTCATACTTGGCGTGTGTTGGTAATGTGTAAAAGCTGTTCTGTAATTCAACAGTTTAAAGTATGCAACAGCGACGATAAACTTAGTTCCGCGTAGCACGAAGACAGGCGTAAAACATCCGAGCGAGCATAATGACTTTTGTTTAAGGGAATTTATTTGATTTGTTCATGTTTCGCTGTTTCCACAAATGCTTTTTGTCATTATTCACTGTAACAGCGACAGTTTGTCTGTGGTTCCAGATCGAATTGTTTCATATTCCTTTAACATGTATGCCTTCTTAACAGATAAATACGTAAGATAGATGGAGTGACGATTAACGCAACGTGGCTAGGAGCGGTTGGATATGAAGAGCTGAAGATCGAGTTCAGTAGCGCGCTATTAATGAGGCCTGTGTCCAGCAGTGAACTTTAGTGAGCTTATGATGATGAAGTACTTAAGTGGCAGATGAATGTACAATAGTATATCGTTTATACCCGAATAGAGATACTTGGCGTTCGGTACCCTCTGCTTCCCAGCAAGGGTATGGTATAATATTAACAACTAATGCTAAACAGTACTTAATTATAAATTCTTCCTCCTCCAGAACGCAGCTGTAAAATAGTGAAATTTTAAAAAGGTTAATGGTGATCACTGGTTGTCTAAACGACATGTACATTTTATCTACATTCTTCACAAAAATTAACCAGTAATACAGTGGCGTGACGAACACCTCTGAACCAAGTTCCACCGCTACACCCATTTTTCGCTACGCTACGGAGTAAGAATGCTACTGCGACTGACTTATTACGATTTTGAAAACGGTTGTCTATTGCATTTACGAGTAGTTGTCACTTTCCGGAACATGGGCTGTATTCTTCGTCTGACATTTTCGTAAAAATTATAAAATAAACATAACATGTAAAGGTATTTACTTATTTTTATTTAACATAAACATTTTTATTTTATATATATATGACTATGTATATCATTTACTGGCTGTCGAGTTAGTTGCAAGTGCGACTACCGATCGAGAAGTCCCGAATCCAAATGCCGGGTCAGGTACTATTGGATTTTTTAGTACGAGATTTCTAGTAGTGGCTTGAAGTTTGGATCTGTGCCCATAGCATTAGGCTCACCATCTTTTCCATAGGACGTAAAACGTTACTGGTGCGAGTGGGAGTGTACTGCATACCTCTAGCTACCCCTTTGGAGAATACAGGAGGGATGTTACGTTTTTTTTTCGGCTAGGTTTATCTTAATTGTACTTCGGCATGAAATGCTGTACATATAGTACAGACAAGTGAAGAGACCTGTTTATATATATGTATGTCACCTTCATACATTCCCGCTATTTCATCGATTTTGAAAAAAAAAATGGTACTTGGAGCTTGAACTCTGCGGGAGGTGTTAAGTTCTTAAAAAAAACTTTAAAACAATAAATCGAGGGGTGTTGTATATTCAAGAATTTGGAAGGTGTAATCAACACAATCAAATTTAATAATTACATGTTATCAGAACATAAAACACACGATTTTATTTTTTCAACCGGAACGTCACAAATATAGACCCGTATGTTTCCACTGTAGCGGATTTAGTAGAAATGTAGCCATAACCATGACATTTTATTTATTACGACGCTCAGTTTAGCCCGGGTTTTTAGATTAGAGTCATAATTTTGGACAGACATCCTCGTTTAAAGTGTTTCTCGAAGGATCTGTGATTTTAACGGTATTGAAACACCTAACGAGCTTGCAGAGAAATGATTAAAGGTACCTAAATGTAAATGTAATAAACCTGGCGTACTGCCTCCCCTTTTCTTTTTTACGTATGGTATTTTTTTTATTTCACCACGCCAGGTCTCGTACGGGGTAAGCAGAGAGCAACGAATGCCAAATATCTATAGTTACAGATTTGACGTGCTTCTTCAAAATTAATTACTCTCTTCATATGCGTACGTCAGTTTTGGAGACTTGATCTCAGTATCTGACCAACTTGGTTAAGATAGCGGCGTCTGGTCTCTTTCACATCGGCATTGATCAACATTAACATTATATAACATTACTCATTAAATATTAATCGATTCTATAAAGAAGTTACGAAATTAAACTTCCAGGAAACAATACAGCATGTGAAAAAGCCTAACATCTTTAAGTAATAACGAAGCTTATAACTAACATAATACCGTATGTGAAACAGTCTATAACAGGACCTGCCAGGACTCAACAGCAGTACGTAGAGACTAATACACGAATATTCAAATGAGTCCGTAAAATAAAGCTATTGTTAAATATACATTCCAGGATTTGGTTTCCGTACGGCCGTATATCACAGAAGGATTTGCAGGAACCGAAATAAATCTTATTCCCTCCTCTGAAGTAATGCTTTCTCTCCCTTTTGTGTTGGGTAACACTTAGATCTGTAAACAGGAACAATACTCATGTAAAATGATATATAATTGTATTATTCAATAACTATTTACATGTATTATTGTTACGCGACATCAACCCTTTCATCGTAGTTTTTTGATTACCGTTACCCCGTATTCTGTTCAGCTTGGAATGATACGGCCACGTGTGGAGATGTCCCAAGATATTGTTATCATATAATATAATACTTTCACGGCCATGTAACATTTAAAGATTCTGTTCATTGTCAGATTGAATCGCTTTACAACGATATATAATTCTTCAGTGTTTACATCACGTAAGAAATATTGCAATCTATACAGTTAAATTGTATTTGACTGCGTCGTTGGTCGAGTGGTTGCAAGCGCGACTGCCGATCGGGAGGTCCTGGGTTCAAATCCCGGGTCGGGTACTATTGGATTTAGAATTTCTAATTTAGAATTTCTAGTAGTAACTCGGAGTCTGTATGGCAATAGGCTCACCACCTATTCCATTGTGTGACTTAAACGTAACTGGCGAAACGTGGAAGTGTACTACACTCCTCTGCCTATCCCTTCAGCGATACAGACGTGATGTTACGAGAATGCTGATAATTTTTAATGCAAAAAAAGAACAAAATATCAATCGCTAACAAAGCGTTAAAAGAACTAACAATACCCCAATTTAAAATTAAGTAAAGCCTCTTATCCAGAGTTTTCCCCACCAGTGGGATGCTAATGGCCTTTCCGCCAACTTCACTTCGATTCCCGAGAAGTTAATCAGAAAGTTGGCAACACATTGTTTGTTGTTAGGAAATTGTTCCCCCACGAATGTACTTAATGAACCGTGTGAAAACGTAGGGGTGGTATTGTGTCGTGTTCTACGGTTAGAGTTTAACGGATGGCGATGTTAAGTGTGCAAAAATGAGGTTTTCGTATTACCCAAAAAATAGTACAGTGCATCGTGCTCACTGCCCACCCTATATCTAATGTAGAAAAATTACATGGTAAAAAATCGATAAGATACTGATGAATGGGACTAATTAGATATCTTTGATATCAATGTGCGTATATACATACATAGATAGATAAACGTAGAAGAAGCACGTTAGGTCCGTAAGGACAGAGCAATTTGGCACTCCGTGCTCTCTACCCATCCCATATGGAACCCGGCGTGACATTATAATAATAGTCATGACAATACTCATATATCATTTCGAGATTTTATTCGAGGATTCACAAAGAAAGTTTATCGCTTGACTGTCGCTATATGACAAGTATATGGGAACAAGGCTTTTAAAAATCCTTAAACTTCACAATTTAGTTGAGGGTTAGCTTATTAATGGAGTTGGTACTCTAGTTTGCTATTAAACGGGAAATAATTCGGGTGTACTTTGTGTTTTAACTATTGTTAAACATAATACATTTATTTGCCGTAACGTTCTGTGTTTGTTTGGTTTGTAAGTTAAAAGTAATTCTGATCTATGATTATAGGATTTCACATTTTCTTCCTTTACATTTCCTTTGTCTGAATATTTCTGTGATTTGTGTATAAAGATTATATTTTATTATAGTGTCTTTATTTATTATATATTTTTATTTTGTATTTATTAATCGTTATTTTAGAATGTGAACTGTACGACATTGTGGTCTGGACCGTATACTCGCAGCATGTGAGCCTTGCTTTATATAGAACTGACATACCTACTTGAACATTCTTTAATGTGGGTAGTGGTTTAATATTTTTACTCAACGAATGACAGCACCGTCGACTTGTTGGCAAAACTATCGCCTAGATGGCAGCACCATCGGTTTTCACAGATGACAAAATATTTTTTAATAATGATATAAGGAGCAACAACGTTAAGTACTTTCAAACATGTAATTAAGTTTGCTTTACTTAAAAGCCTAAGCAAAAAAATACAATTTTGCTTAAACCTCGTTTATTTAAATAAAAAAATTAGTTTAATAAAAAATGTAAATTGTCTATCCAAACCTAATACAGACTTTCCAAACTGTAGTAGAAATATAATCTAGAAAAGAATTAATTATTTTAAAACTACGGCACGAGGCGCTGCGATCGACGTCGATGCTAACTTGGAAATTTTACAATATTAACCAAAAATTCTTATAGTGCCCACTGTCTGACAATAGGCTCACCACCTATTTCTTGGTGGAACGAATACGTAACTGGTGAAACGTGAGAGTGTACTACACTCCTCTGACTACCAGCTTGAGGATTAGAGGCCTCATGTTACATAATCGTATTTTTATTGCGCGGTCACGCCAGGCTCGACGCCAGTACTGAGTTATACAATACAAATATCTCTATTATTACAGACTTACCTTACCCTTATTCTACATGCATCACTGTCTTCTTACATGGACGTTCGTTTCGAAGACTTTTTATTCCTCCATCAGCCATTTCCTATAATGACCGATTGTTGACTGTTCTCGTGACTGTTGACTGTTCTGTTCTCGAACCCATCGATTTGCAACTTTGCGCAATACGTCGCTTAATAACATATACCTACTGTGGTTAAACAAATACATTAGATAACTTAGCTATATTAAAAAAGTGAGTTTTCTTAAGATAAATGGCACTCGTTACAGCGGAGGTATTCAAATTAGGTATAATTTATTCAATTTAGCCCTGTTGTGGCGGGTGCCAAATGTAGGCACGTTTTCCATGATTACGGATGGCTTTTCGCTTATTAATGTCACTTCTAAGATATTAGATCATGGTATTCTTGTCCAAAAAAGCGTGTCCGCCTAGTGACTATTCACGCAAATGTTCAGATCTCTGGGCGCTATTCTTTTCACGATTAAACCCTTTTGAAAAATTATATGTCACTTATTGAAATGCTTAAAAAATTGGTATAAAAATTTACCCTAGAGTGCTATTCCGCGCTAAGTGGTGTGAATTTCATGTTCTCTAAACTATATTTTAAACCGTGATATATAAGCAGTGATAGCCTAGTGGTTTGAAATTCGACCTCTCACTCTGGGAGACCGGGTTCAAATCCTAGCGCGCACCTCT
>DWJK01002894.1:0-13906 GCA_018248815.1 Croniades pieria auraria
TTGAGAGGGTTAAGGCCGTAGTCCTCCACGCTGGCCAAATGCGGGTTGGCGGACTTCACACACCTTAGAAACATTTTCCTCCTGTCAATGTCGGACATATAATAGTCAATCATTATACATATGCCAATCAGTAGAACAGAGGAAAGTTTTACCTATGTAAGTGTACTCTTTGACTTAAGAACCTCGATAGCGTTCAAACTAATAACTTTAAACGTAACACCACGCCTGTAATCCCCAAAGGGGTAGGCAGAGGAGTGTAGTACATAGTACATTCCCACGTTTCACCAGTTACGTTTAAGTCCCTCGGAATAGGTCGTGAGCCTATTGCCATACATCGGACACAGATTTAATAACTTCTATTAATTATAATCGAATTCCGATCGCTGCTAGACCACTAGTAATAATAATATTTACCTATCGCTCAAGAAAAGGGCAAAGAGATCTCTCCTTTACAGCCGGAAAAGGCTACTCCTTAGGTCGCAAATGTTCAAAGGCGACGGTGACCACTTACCATCAGGTGTTTCGTTTGCCTGATCTCCAGACTAAATATAAAAAGAGACATCGAAACCGGCGTGTGTATTTGAAGATATTGTTCAATGTGGGAGAAATGCGTCAGGTCTGTAAGGATAGAGATGTTAAGCACTGTGCTCTCTCCCTACATCGTAAGAGACCTGGCGTTGTGATAGACTCGTAATAATAATAAGGTCTTAAAAATAGGACACCCTCCGGTCCGGTGGGTGACGATCTGCGCAAGGTTGCAGGCAGATGCTGGATGCGACAAGCCGATTACAGGGCGCGATGGCGCTCATTGGGGGAGGCCTAAGTCCAGCAGTGGACTGAGATAGGCTGATGACGATGACGAATTAGCGCATCCGAAAATCGGTAAAGAAAATGAGTCAATTTAACACGAAGATATCCTTCATATGGATTTTTATTTCGTGTTGGTAATCGCGACTGGTAATGGACTGGTAATATTTACTCTGCCCTTATCTAGTATTTACGGACTGGTAATCTCCTCAGTCCACTGAGATAGGCTGATGATGATGATGAATAATAAGCTTGTTGCTACTTATACAGTGCCATCTGATATGTAACTAGGAAGAACCGGTACTTTAGTAGCCAGACACCCGATTAAATTCAATTCAATAGGCTCACCACCTACTCCATGGGACTTAAACATAACTGGTGCAACAAATATATTTTTGTTTCTGTTATACCCCTCACCATGGAACATGAGGTCAGCCTATTGTTGTAAGACGGACCCAAATCCGGTCTCAGCGCTACTGCTGAGCGTTTTAAGTGAGGAAATCCAAATAATATTTTTCTCGACTCGGGGATCTATCCTGGGACTTCTTGATCAGCAGTTGCTTTTGCAGCCACTCAACCAATAGGCAGTTACATTACCATCTTTTTATGTAGACAACGCTTTTATTAATCAGCATAAATTTGTGCTTAAATTTTAAAACGCAGCGTATGGCGGTTCCATTGGCTCTCAATTTGCAAGCGAAGGCTCGGAAACCAGATATTGATTGGTTGGCAAACAGATAGTTTGCCGCGCTCCAACCGCCCGGCTACCTGCGGCTTTGTTCCTCGTAAACATTGCGAATAAGCGTTCAGTTTCGCCATTTTGACTTCAAACATGAGATTATTTCAAAATGTGGAAGATACATTTATAGCATAATATAACATCACGCTTGTATTTCCCTAAAAGAATAGGCAGAGGGTGAAATACACGCCCGTGTTTCACCAGTTATGTTATGTGTTTTACTATGGATTTAGTATTGAGCCTAACGCCATACACCGGAAACAAATCAAGATAACTACTGGAAATTCCATGTTAGTGAAACCCAATAATAATTGGCCGACCCGGGGATCGAACCCCGGACCTTGAATGGCAGTTGCACTTGCAAGCACTCGGGGTTAATTCGTAAACAAATAAGTGTTGCTATTCGGTTTTTAGACTAACTTGATACAATACATTGTAACAAAGGTCGCTCTATTAACAACTAGGCCAACGCATTCGTCAACCCCGATTCTCTATCATATCTCATAATTTTCTTCTCTCTTCTGTTCCGACCCTTTTATCATTCCACAGCTGGAACACGGGTCTCCTCTTATAATGAGACAGTTGAGGCCATAATCTGACACGCTGGGCAAGTGCGTGTTGGCAGACTTGACACGCCTTAGAGATTTTTTTTTACTTACTTCTTCGCTCTTTTTTTCACTATTGTTTTCGTAGTCCGACTTTTATATATATATAAGGACTTCATAAATATTTTTTAATGATTAACACCTGTATTCTAAAATATCGAAAAATTAAAGGTAATAATGCTTATTTTGCAGTTAAATATAATTTCTCCCTTATGATCGGCATATCCGGGATACACATATGTTATTAAAACTGACTATTATTAGGAGTATTAATGCAGTAATAACTACCAGTAATATTCATTTATTGGGTACGCGTAAAGAATCTTTAGTTGCGCTTTTCTCTCCTAGGGTTATCACAAATTTTTAAATTTTTACAAAATATTTTAATTAATAATATATAAAAAGCATCACGCCTGTAACTAAAGGGATAGCCAGAGGAATGTGGTACAGTTCCCCGTTTCACCACTTACGTTTTCGTCCCAAATGTGGTGAGAAACGTTAAGAAGATGATATACACAACGTACGGTAACATTGCCAAGTGTGTTTTATTACCTTTTTTTTTTTTAACAGGCCATCTATGTGTATTATTAATGTTTTTCGGTATCTGGTGAAACCTTCAAAAGCTACCGGGTACCCTAGAAGAGATACCGGATTATGTAGGATTTTTACCGCACTAAAAACTCTTCGATGACATTCCTCTACGCTACTAGGAGAACTCTGGAATCTCCAACGGAACGCGCCCGTACTTTCCTCCCGCGACGTCTCTACAGTCATTATACCCCGCAGACAGGTACTCTGGTTCTCACGATACCCGGCCACATATATCGTGGTCCTTCCCGGGATTGCTAGCTGAACTGGCGCCCCCACTAGCGCCACTCACAATCCCGACAGCCTCCTTTCGCCTCTTACGACAGGCACGGCACTTCTTACGGCAGGAGATACTGTTGCTCGTATTTTGGTCCCAACTTACTGTTAATCTATACTTCAACCTGTCACATAACTAACGTGTGCGACTACGATGTCACAGTTACGGAGTATTTAGACTTACCTCATTAATTCTCAACGCTACAAATTAATAGCGGATTTAGAAAAACACATTTAAAGTAATATACAAAGATAAAAGAGTTCACAAAAGAACACCATTAAAACGAGCGTGGGACCAAGACTACGCCCTAACTGTCAATGTCAAACAAGATGCAATTGGTCTTGATACTAGATGTTTTTGTGTTTAAAGGTTTTAAGTATCTAACATTTGCCAAATATTAGAAACAATATTACGCATTACATGTGATTCCACGTGACAAAGTGACATGTGGAATATAATATAATTGGAAACAGTGTTTTGGTTATAAAATTTGTACTCTTTTAAATCATTTCTCATATTACCGTTACAATTTTAAATGCAAATTAAATTTAGAGGCTGACTAGATGTTTGGGAAAAACCTCTCCTGTTTGTTATTAATGAAACACCCAATTTTCATTTTTCGTGAGTTATAGGTATATGAAGTTAATATTGATTCACCAACATTTATAAGCGACCCTGTTTTTACTACCAAACCGTGGTTAACTTCATAATCTGTTACCCCACAAACTCTAGTTACCTGAGTTTAGAGCAAAGCGTTTCACTCTGTTTCTGGTCGCATTTTATACCACAGCTTATTTTACACTTTCGGAACACCCTGTACAAGTGCCTCCGCCTAATTTCGGGAAAACGCCGCCAACTTGGCTTGTCTTTATTAAATTTTTACACCGCACAGAAATGAAATTCGCTTACCCGGAGCTTAAGTTAAGCTCTCTCATGTTACGGGACGTGTCAAACGGAGTTTAAGGCCTCTCACACTCCCGTCGCCCGCCCGCCTCTCTGCGGCGCCACAGATGAGCCACGACTTTATGTTTGCAAGTTGTATCGCCACAAAATTCGGTTCAGCGCGTCTTCGTGCAGGCGGCAGACGGCCGGTGTGTAAAGCGCTTAAGCTGAAGTGAAACAGCGCACTATGTGCGAGCGAGAGCGGACGCGGGACGGCCGCAGCCAGCGGGCCTGCTGTGCGGTCGCCGATGGCTTACAAGGCTTACGGTCGCGATCCTCCGTACAGCGCGTGGATAGACTTGGTACTTGGTCATTTATTTTTGAATTTTTAAGCTTTAGATTGAATTTCTTGGTCGCAACAAAGGAACAAAGGAAAATGAAACGTGTTTTGAAGGCGAAATCAGTTCAATGCAATACGGTACAATCTTGATTTTTTGATAAATTTTTCGTTTCTTTTAATAAAGTTTACCTTTAAATGTTTCTGAAACTCCTCGACAGTGCGTAGTAAACCAAGATAATATATCTGTTTTATAAATTGAGTATTAAATGTTTTGATATTATTTTACGTATTATTATTATTTTTGATTATTATTATTAATTATTAAGAGCTAAAGCTAGCCATTGATAAATAAAATAGATAACAAATGGCTCATTGCAGAAAGATACTTAATATTAATAAACGAAGTGTAACATATCTTAAGTAACATATGCATAATACCAACTATAATTATCAAGTCAGGTTACAATCAATTAGGTTACGAATGTATTTAGACTTTAATTTAACTTTCGCATTACAATCTTCATACCGCTAAAAAGAATACCTACATATATCTCTCAGTATTCAGACGCCAACCGTCCCATGTAAACACGAAATATGGCAACCCTATCCGTCTTTATAACCCGAACTCACCCCCCAATTACAAGCGCTATTAATTAACAAATCAAACCACATGCATTCGAACAGAGCCACTAATACAAGGTGCGGTATACGTAATACAGTATCACCGGCAGTTTGCAGCGGCGCCTCTTTATAATAAATGCCGATGTGCGGTCGGTGGCGCTGGCGAGGCGGCGAGGGATTACCCCCACCCGGGTACCCCCTCCCCTACCACCCCGCCGTCCTCTGCCTCTCTGTCGCCTTTTTTCGCGCGCTTGCACTTTGCGACCGGTAGAGGCAGGCCAGCCAGTGTACGCCGCATTGAATTATGAATCAAGACACGATCCGGTCGACTTGGAAATTGATGCCGCGATTCTTGTTGCCTGCCGTTCCTCCATTCATTATTAATTCGCTCTCTTTTGGACTGAATGCGTGAAAAATTTTATATGTCAGACTATGATTTGAACACCGTAGAATATGATTAGATGAGGTAGATATGCAGCTTGCGTTTCTTTCGTATAAATGAGAATAAATTTAATTAATAACAACTTCATGAACACCAACTTCGACATGAACCTTATACAAGGATAGTTTGGCAGTAGAAGGGCAGTATGTTTGTCACAATTTCACCATTCCAATGCAAATATATACATATATCAAAATTAAATACTGTGACAATTAAGTTCTGTTTGAGTTCAAAATATATAAATTCAGCAAGAATTCTAACTGTTTTGTTATTATATTGTTTGTTTTATGTGCTAAAAAACCTTCCTGATCATCTAATATAGGGTGAAATAATAATTATTTAATAAAATTTTTTCGTTAAGTATCTACTTACAACTAACGTAGAACCATTATAATTATGATACACGATAATTCCAATAAGAAACACATATTAGGTCGCAATATATATACGTACATACAGAAATGGTTATACGAGATATGTTTATCATCAGCAACTTTCGAACTATTCACGGAGATTGCTAACGGGAAAGGCGTCGATATTAATGGGATGGAGCATTAATGTTCGTAACAGGTCATAAAGCACTTAATAATGATCTTTTTATACTGGCACGACGCAAACGCATTACTAATATGTACGCACAGCTCGCCACTGAGCAATTGGACATTGATTGGACATTCACAGCGTCCGGTAACGACGAACTTAAAGCAAAGATCAAAGATTAATTACTGAAAATGACAGGTGGAAATGTATTGAAGTACCAACAGAATGAGTAGTTTTTAAGACATTTTAATGATATATAGGTGTAGAAAATCTACGGTTCGTTCAGGGAACCACCGCTACACCTATTTCTATTATGAACTAATCATTAGGAGAATTTGTGTTTCGGTCTGAGTGTTCTGTCCACTTCGTGCTCGTCTGGAACTTTCTTCAGACTGAGAAGGCTGTCCAATTGTCTCTGCTCGTTGCTCTAAAGCGACTTTAATGGTTTTAACATTAATATATGACCGTTAATGATGATAAAAGAAAAACTGTCAGCTGTCAGCGTGACAGACTTAAGATGTTCTCATCGTAAGTGTAAATGTGTTTTATGCCAGAAGTGTGAGTGCAGTTAGTGAGAAATTCATTCTTAACTGTTGTGATAGTGGGTAAAAGGAGCAAGAAAGCGTTTTGAGACCACAAAATAAAATCAAAACCAGTCACGAGTCAAGTAATGATGAGTGGTATCAATTCATAGATGGCAATTAACATTATTCCCATCTGTCTAGAAGTCTAAATTGTGAGGCAAGTTTGAGACGGTAAGATAATTGGGACTTAAATATTATTGCTGACAGCGCTGTCAGCAATATTAGTCTGACAGCGTTCGGCCTTACGATCGCTTCCTTTTATGTCACGTATATGCACATATACAATTGAAATCATTAAATTTTTCACAAGAGCTGTGTAAAATATTACCTTTCACTAGGCCAATTTTATAAAAACCCAATTGAGTTTCCCGACGGTGCAATTCGCAGATTGATTAATCTTGATACTTGTGAATAAAACTACGACCTGCGACATATATCCGGCCGCGTCGCAATACGCCCGCTGGAGACGGCTTGCGGGTCGCGTAAAAAATGTCTGCTCCGTTCGACGCGGCGGCGCTAACGCCCCCTAATGACTGAGCACTCGCCGCCTGCTCTCAGCGTAGGGACGCAAATGAACGGTTCAAGATGAAATATTTAAATAGTAATATTATTTTCGTAATATTAAATATTCAATTGATAGTATTTGTGATGTGTGTCATGATTTTGTTACATTTAGGTACTTTGTTAAAACTTTCGAATATTGTTTGTATGTTACATTTTCCTGTTATGTTAGATTATTATAATAAAATTACAGCTATATCTTCATACAGTTTAGATTTTGTGTGTTACTATGCTGCTTTAAGCGTATACATTAACTTCTTTTTGCATTTATATGGTTTGTCAAATAGCGTTTTTCGAGAATTGAAATTAAGGCGTAGCCAGATGTGTGATTATTAATGTTGCGTTAAGCACCTGAAATATAATAAAAATAACTCTTTAAATAAGTAGCATTATAGTGACTATAAGCAATTTCTGTGCGATAAAATAAATATATGCATATACATTACACAACCGGTGTTAAGTTTTAAAATATTTTTTGTTGAGAGAGTAAGTAGAAAAACAATGTGATATTTTCGTGATATTTCTCTGGGTATATAACTCACTTTCAGCTGCATTACGTTGATAAAAATGTCTACTAACAGCGGGCGCTGACGCCCTCTAATGACAAAGCTCTCGCTACGCTCGCTTGGAACGTAGGGGCGCAAATGATTCTCTACTTTCTTCACAATTTTGTTATACGTTTTTAAGTCCTGTTTATTCTCATACGTAATACTTATAAATTCGAACAGAAATCTATCTTTTTAAAATCTCTGAATCAATGTTAATGATATTTGCAATAAGGACAAGACAATAGCCGCTTTAAATTCTTTTTTAAATTAACCATTTAAAGGTCAATATAAAGATAAATATAAAGTTAAAATAATGTTTATTTCTACAGTATTACTCAGCATAACAACATACTTTTACTTTCAAAATTACCAGCTATGTTTAAACCATGTTTCACAACAGGATATTTAAGCCCATTTTTGTACCATTTCAATTTCCGTTACGGGAAGTAAACGCTCATAAAAGTCCATAAACGTCCTCACTGTTAAATTGGTGACACTGCGTTACTATGTCTAATAAATGCAGTATATCATTAATTTGTGCTGTAGAGTATTGATCAGTGTGTATAAAATTATGGAACAGCTGGCGTTCTCGCAGCCCTGCTGGCGTGGGCGCTCTTACATATTTAATTTGCGCGGACTGGTTTCTGTCCGGCGCCGCGGCTCGTTATGGCTCCATCGGACGGGCCACACGTACACACGTATAAATTAGGTTTCATTTTCAACATTTTTATGGTAAAATCGTAGGAAAAAACATCAAGTCCAACTTTATGTGACCACTGCGAGAGGTCCGAAGATGACCAAGAAAGGTCTGCCGCGCCAGAAAAAAGTGAAACGATCGGTAGCCCAGCTCATTGTCGCAGTGAGACCTAGACCGAACAGTATAATTTATTACTGATTCCTACTTATGATTCTCTTGTGAAATGTTATTCTTGACTTATGAATACATTGGATTCCAGAGGACCAGGCAGTGATGAGAAGTCTAGTGGTTCAAATAGTTTTTCTAAATAGTTTCCGTAACAACTTATATATCCCAGCATATATTGGCTTCGTTAGTCTAAACTTTTTCTTATACTTCATTATGCTGCCATTTATTTGACGTAAATGACAAAAATGTATATAAATATAGATAACATCTTTTAAAATAAAAATTACATATTTTAAAAAACAAAAAAAATAACGGCTCGCCTGTAGTCCCCGAAGAAGGCAGAAGAATATAGTGCACTATCAATTTTCACGAGTTACGTTTACTCCTACTTTGGAATAGGAGATGAGCACATTGTCATACAACGGGCACAAATCTAGGTATCGAGCCACTACTAGGATTTTCAAGTTAGAAACATCCAATACGATACGAGCCAGGAACTTTCGATCAGTAGTCGCACTTGCAAGTGAGCGAGACTAACGAGGCAGTCATTCTTTACAACGAACATGAATTGTAAGGTATCCCGATTGACTAGTTACATTATGAACGCGTGGGCGTTCTCAGTAATAGATAAAAGAGTGGATGACGATTGGATAACACATAAATATTCTTAAGCTGATAATTCAAAGAATTTACATGATTGTAGCCCTCAACAGCGAACATGTATATAATATTTATCATCATGAAGTACGGTGCGCTGATAATGAATGATAATGGGAATTGTCGTCAACACCAAGGCATGAACGGAGACTTCCTCATCAACATACATGTAAAGGTACTGCTCATCGAGTGTGCTCTGGGCAACCAGAAAGTTTCTCACGATAATTGGATTGTTCTTTCACTACGTTGGCAATATAGACATGTTAAGGACAGATCAAGAATAAGCAAGTACACCCATTAATGTTTTTAAACATGAACATTGACAGCCTCGTTGGTCGAGTGGTTGCAAGCGCGACTGCCGGACGGTAGGTCCTGGGTTCAAATCCCGGGTCGGGCACTACGGGAATTTTCTAATTTAGAATTTCTAGTAGTGACTCGAAGTCTGAATCAGTGCCCGGTGTATGGCAATAGGCACACCACCTATTCCATGGGATTTAACCGTAACTGGTGAAACGTGGGAGTGTACTACACTCCTCTGCCTACCCTTCTGATACAGTATAACGCAAATTATACTGTATCAGAAGGTATTCGTAACGGCAAGATTTTTATAACATTAAATGACAATATACCCGATTTTAGAATATTAAGGATTGTTTTCGAAACGCCACTGTGCTCTCTCAGATAACAATAGAAAAATAACATCGCTACCATTTAATATACATACATAGAGAGTTTTGTATACGAACAACTGCGACAGGCACAACACATATGTACAACTATAGGAAATGCCATGTCTCGTACTATTTGTATGGAAACTGGATCATCATCATCGTCTTAAGATCACTCCTACGCCAACGATGAGCAAACGACATGTAAACCTTCAACGTACCTAGAATAAGAAATATGTTAAAAAGTGTGGCACGCCTAAAGATAAGTTTGAGGTTTACCATTAATTTTTTGAATGAGTTTCCTGCGTAGAAGGTAGTCATATCGTCTTATAGATTATATGCGATACTGCAGCTAAGAAAGAGTTGAGAACAAAGAGGAAAAATGGGGACAAACAAGTTTGGATATTAGTAAATTACAGATAATATATATTTATGTTATATGTGAGTCATCATAACAACTTTAAAATTGACAAAATATAATATTCAAGTATCAAAACCATTCGAGTGGCGTATACGGCAGCCCATTAAACCGGGTCGGTGACAAGGTGATGTGCTCGCCGTGGGGGCGCGATAACACGGCCCGTATCCTGTGTCGTGATGCCCGCCCGCTCAATAACGTATACCTACCCGCTTATAGACGCCTGGTACTTTTGTATGGGTAGTCCTTTTGTTTTGTACGCTCCTTTTGTCGAGTCAGTTGGACTGATGTGATGGTAAGGCGCTGGAAATTAGTACGCAGAATAAAAAGTGTCGACGGATATCTTTTTTATGTGCAATGCTTGCATACGATTTTTATTTCGTTATGAGTTCCTGGTAATTTAAAGTTAGTCACGAGGTGTCGTGCGTCGCCGCGGGGGCGGCGGGCGGCCGATTAAACGACCCGTGTATCCTTAACGTGTTGCCCACCCGCTCATATCTTACGGTGCGTCAATTTGTAAGTCACACATCCATTTTTACGACACCGCCCGATGAAATAATTATATTTTTGTGAAACTATGGCGTATTCTCACTTTATATATCGACAATACCTACCGACAAAATTGTATCCGACTTTAGGGATCCATCGGTTGAGAGTCGCCACGAGTTTCGGAGAATTTATGCAAGCCTCGCTCGGTTGTTCCTTTTTGTTTTCGACGCAGACGGAACCAGTCATTTCGAACGTCTCTTGAATTTTCGTCGCCAAGAGACCGGATGAAATGATTTATTGTCGTCATGGAATGTGATCCTTCTGCCGATAAATTTGGTAGCTCAATTATAACCGAGACGGGGAAACTCGCTTTATCATTAAAATAGCGCAACGGAGCTTATAGCGCTTAAAGATTACGTTATATGAAAACATCTATCTCTCGACTGCTTAATTACTAGGGATAAGTTGGCCCTTTGATTTGTTGTTTTTTTTTTTTTTTTTTTTTTTATCGACCCCTTAACATTCCACTGTTGGAATATAAGTCTCCTCCCATATTGAGAAGGTTAAGGCCATAGTCCTCCACGCTGGCCAAGTGCGGGTTGGCGGACTCCAAACACCTTAGAATTTTTTTTTTTTTTTTTTTAAATTCTAAGATGTGCAGGTTTCCTCACGATGTTTTCCTTCACCGTTAAATTATTACGTACTAACTGAAAAACAATTAGCCGGAATTTGTTATGAATTACTCCCTTTCAGATACGATTTTCATGCTTATGTTGTTCGTGTTTGGCTTCAAACGAATATTATCATCAAGTCTCTTATATTTCCACTGAGGTCTCTGATATCTGAGAAGAGTTACCACAGTCTACCACCCTGGCCAAGTGCGATTTGCATCTGCATATACACGTCTCAAATGCAAATCTGTTGTTCTTTAAATAAAACAAAGATAATACTAAAACACCATTTTCAAATAGGAAATTAAGCAAAATATATGCGTATACTGGCCCCAGGCACTCAATGTTGCATACAACGGGATACACGTGCGTAAACTTAATGAAAAATTATTATTATTAATTCAGAGCTTTAAATGACACTCTGTTTTGAACGGTAAAGATTAGTAGAGTCTTAACCCTCATGTTTAAATGAAAATCTAATTGTAATACAGGGTTAACAGAAAGCAGTGATGGTCTGGAGTGTAAGTTCTAGCGGTTTAGACTTCAGTCTCTAATCTCGGGGTTAATGGGTTCATGTCCCGGCAGGTTATTCTGACTTAATTAGATTTTATAATTATCAAAATCTTAATTCGTTGCATTTTAAAACGTCACCCCTTTCCAAAATGGAACTATGAAAGGATCGACTTTGATGTTACTAAGTTCTTTCAGTGATAAATTACTGTTACCTTATTCACATATCATCAGCCTGTCTATGGTGAGTACTGGACATACGCCTCGCCCAAAAAAGTTTTTGCCCATAATCCCCATGGTGGGCATGGGAGTTAAGGATCGCAGAGTACGGCTTATCGCACCGCCTACTCTGCTGCTTGTAGGCGGCCAGGGCATTTAGCCATGCCTAGGCACGAGCGGCACATGGCGATTTGAGCTACTATTAAACAATTAAATTTTTTTAAATATACAACCGCAAATAATTTTTTCCGTTTTCATGTTGTCTTATTTCTCTTCCTAAAGTAGCATAAATTTCAAAGTTACGATTCGATTTGAAAAGCAAAAGTTTTAACCAAGTGGTCAATGTAGGCAAAATAAAAAACCCTGTTTGGTCACGAGAGTAATATAAGATCAAAGGGATTTATGCGACTTGCCACCACGGAGGGTGGTTTTTACAAGGCTTAATTCATATCACCCCTATTATTTATGTGGCATAAAAATACGGCCTATTTCCAAGTATATTTGATTCATTCAACTACATCAAATGAATTTCGAAAAATTATGTCACATCAGAGTCCTACAATATTGTTGCTCAAACTTGCATTTCTATTGAATATTATACCCATAATGTTTAATTGTTTATTGAGAACAAATAACCTATGTCATATTTACATACTAAAAGTATGAACGTATCACATATATAAAAAAAAAATCTGAAATATTTATTTGAAAACTTAGACACACAAAAAAGTGATACAAGTGCTAAGCTTTTGTTTGAACTTTTCTGTGTAAGACAATCGAAAGTGCGAACCGAGCCTTAGACGGTAATAAGTAACGTTGCTAGGTAAGCTTTTAAATTATACACGGCCGCGTTAGCACAACGTGTTCTGACGATGGGAGTGCGTCCCCTCATTTAACTAATTTAACGCAAGATATTTCTCTAGTTATGTGGTCGCTTACATAGACAAGGCGAAAACAGAAGTGCCAGATGCTTCTCTGCAGTTTTATATATTTTAATCATTGTATTACACGGGACAAGGCGGAAGGGGAGATAGGGGGGATGTAGAAGTTAGGTAGCAATGATATTTTTAACAAAATATTGTAACTTAGTCCACAAGGGCGGCATGGCATACATATATTGTTAATAAGAGACTTGGACTTTTTTGATTTCGACGCGAGGTAAAGTTCTAAAAGCCTCAATCGTTACTCAACAATATATCTCCCACCTGGTATTTTTCTTATTTAAAGTATAAAGTAATACTAGACATTTTAAAAGATATATCATATCTATTTAAAGTAATAAAAAGTCCTAGCATACTGGTAGTACCAATAAAATAGCAATAGATATATAAAATATAACACTATAAAATGTATCATTTCCATAAAAAAACTATTTTACTTTTAAAGTGTGCTTAAATGAATAATCATTAAAGAGAGTTATATAAACGCAACATCACGCCTGTAATCCCCGAAGGAGTAGGCATAGGAGTGCAGTACATCGCCACGTTTCACCAGTTACGTTTAAGTCCCACAGTGAAATAGGTGGTGAGCCTATTGTCATACATCAGGCACACATCTAAACTCCGAGTCACTACTAGAAATTCTAAATTAGAAAGTCCAATTGTACCCGACCCGGGATTTAAACCCAGGACCTCCCGATCGGCAGTCGCGCTTGCAACCACTCGACCAACGAGGCAGCCGAGAGTTAAATTTATTACGTAATATAATATGCCAATACGCCGCCCAACCGTTTAAAAAGAGCATGCTATTTTAAGATATTTAAAAGTATTTCATTATGGTATGGAACCTGCAGTGTTTTAATTTGCACTTACCCAGCGTGGTAGACAACATACTTAATCTTTATCACTTTCCGAGGAGACAAATATCAACAGAAGA
>DWJK01002895.1:0-13905 GCA_018248815.1 Croniades pieria auraria
TTTAGCCTAGCAAAAAAGCAGACGGGCCACCTGCTGGTAAGTGGTCACCGTCGCCTATGGACACTTGCAACACCCGAAGGGTGGCCAATGCTTTGCCGGCCATGAAGAGAGCTCTCTTTGCGCTTTTCTTGAAGAACCCTACTTCGAGGCTTGGGGTTCAAATCGAGGCTCGTGTGTGTGATGTGACTTATGTGCATTTTCTAACATTAAGTATCACTTTCTGTGTCAAACCTACAAATAGTTAGAAGTACTTTGTGTTCTCTAAGGCCTGTAAAGTCTGACAAGCTTTTATTTTTTTCTATTTTTTATTGATTTTTATTAATTTTTTTTACTTTATTTATTTACACACAATAAAAACAAAGGAATATACACAAGAGTATTATTTTAGTGAGTGTGATAAACTATGGTCTTAATCTTTCTTTTTGATAGAACACTACTAAGTAAATGTAAAATGAAGACAGGGTTGGTGATGATGATAATGACAACTATGTGTAAAAACTACACATTAAATGTACATGTAAAAGAATTACAAAGGTATTTAAAAACGCGTCACTGCTGTATGCTGGGACAAAATATTTTTTCACTAGTGCATTTTTCACATACTCTCATATAGCTCCTTTCGCACTCATAAGCTATCCATTAAGAAGATTACACCAGTAACATTGTGTCCGCGAGTGCGCGAACTCAATGGACCCGCAGAGGCCCTAATGCAAAGGCTTCAGGGGGTACACTGCACCTTCAGCCACCCTTGTCTAGACTTGTTCACAGCTGATATTTGTTTGTTTAAGTCAGTTCGTTGTTGAACGCCCAGACGTGAACACGTGTTTACGCGGTGCCGTTCATATAAATATTATTCTCATTTCACGTCACTATACGGAGTGATTAAATAATGTGTCGTGTTCAATTATAAATGGTGTTTTTTTTCGTGTGTTAAAAAATCCAGTACAATAAAGTCGTATTGACGAAATGTCTCTGTAATAGAAAAAGTTACTAAATATGATTTTTTGTTCGGTTTAAACGGATACATAGAGTTGTAGTTGTTATGCCAAGTATTTCAAAACTACATTGAAATCATTGAAATTCTGAGAGGAGCGCGTGTTACTTACATAATTTCAATTTAATTCGTAATACTCGTGATGTTTTGTAATCTTTTAACCTAGATGTTCAATTATCACAATAATTTTTTTTTTAAATTTGTTTTCGTAATAAATTCTGTACGTTATTTAAAAAGTTCATTAGTCCTTTTGAAATAGCACTAAATTCAGGAAATTAAGCGAATGTTTCAATTGCGTCGAAAATCTATACGAAATTGTTGAAAAATTAGCTTCATTGTGTGTGAAGTAGGGTGCAGGTTGCAATCCAGGGTGCATTCCCCCTTTTCCTCCTCCCCCTTCCCCGGTCTAGACGCCCTCTTGTAACAGCTGATTCTGTGTTTATACGCGGCCCGCGGCAGTTTGTTGTCAACCGCCTGGCGGGATGGACGCGTTTTGTCTAACTTGTAATTAAAGTAACTTTTGCGTTCGTAACAAAACCCGCGTCGCCCTCACGTGTATTGTTTGGGATTATTATATTCGTAATAGCTCGTGTTAATAAAGATTTATCTTTGTTTTTTTGTATAAAAATAATCGCCATTGGTTAAGTTGATAAGCTAGTGAAGTGGGAAGACAATTTATGAAAAGAAATAGTTTTGAAATTAAATGTATAACCCAAATACAAGCTTAGATGTTAAAACAGGCTGCTTAAAAATCGTATACTCCATATGGTCTCATAAGAACTATCTAACTAAAAATTTCTTTCGTTTAAAAGTGTCTTAAACGTCTAACCCATTACTTATAAATTCCTTTGCTTTGCTCTGCTTTGTCCTATTTATTCCTTTTAGTGTCAATTAATCCGCACGCTACCGTAAGACGGTGGATCGCCAAAGAGGGCTTAATAGGAACTAAATTATTCAAACGTATAATTTTATAATAAAGAATCTTTTTCAGCTATAATATTTATTACGTATATACATTAATTTGCAATTATTTCTTTTTGTATATTTGTTTAAGGAAATGACTGATAAAGGTTTTTAAAATAGGATATGAATAATAACTAGATAAAACTAATAATAACTAGATAAAACTAATAATAACTAGATAAAACTAATAATAACTAGATAAAACTAATAATAACTAGATTAAAATAAATAATTTTCAAAATTGTTTTCTACATGTTGCCTACAAGCTGTCCAAAAATTGTATACAGCCTTCGGGTTTACAGCCTAGATTAATCATAGATCATTAAATAGTGGGTACTAATAGGGTATCTGTTTTTGATCTAAATAAAACATATCGCAAGCATCTTATCATTATATAAAAACATTTTGAGTTAAAAATGCCTTTTTGAAAAAAAAAAACATTTTTTTAACTTTAATTTATAAAGTATTCCCGATGGTAATCTTATGCGGTTAAACGGGTATTATTTAAAATTTCAATTCCTCCCCATTCTCTCTTTGTCTGGACGCGTGTTTATATGGCAAACATTTTATTTACAAACTGACAGATGCCCGTCGAGAACTTTTAAGTAGAAATAGGTGCTGTATTGTAATGTAAGAAGAAATAATAATAATATTACATTTTAATATATATATTTAGATTAGTGTAGATTTAAAGTTACAGCTAATGTCACTGTTTATTTATAATCTGAATTAATATAATTTCGTTATGATTTATTGTACGGTATCAGACACGGAAATCAGAATGTGAAGGTTAAAGTGCTATTTAGATTACATAATACATATATTAAAATATTCGAACAAAGTCAGTTTATAATTATAAATCAGTCCGTGAAAAAATTTGGATAGTTAAAAAAAATTAGAAGTCATTAATTATTACCAAAATATCGATAATAAAGTCTACCTTCTGTATCTTCTACAATCTGATGGGTATTACCGTCACATATTCATATACCAGAACTAGTATTCTCACTGGTTTTTTTTTCAAGTCCAAATATTACCACCATCTTTGGGAATGTGAGCAGTTTTCACATAGCAATACTGTTATTATTAAATGTCAAATATATTTAAACTAACCGCCTCATCTATTTTTGGATTGCAAAAGTCTTTGCTTCTAGGTTGATTTAAGTTCTTTTGGTTTTGCCATGCAAAAAAAAAATTGAAATCATTAAAAATGTCACTATAGCGAGAACCTACAATACATAGTACTTTGTATAGAATTCACAGTTATAGTTAAAAATAGTCTTCCACCGGATCCAGCCCCCAGATGGGGTAGAGAACAATGCAATTTAAAATAAGCATACCTTCCCTCAGCGTGGTTAGGGGTTGAAACACTATCTGTCTGGATGTTGCTACATAATGATTGGTGAAAGCGTATTTCTTTCAATATTAGAAGCGTAATTAAAACTATGGAAACAGAATGGAGCGAATCTAAATATTGTATAGATTAGGAATATTCTGGAAAAATTTAGTGTATGGTATGTGTCACTACGGTGCATCTCGAGATAATTAGTAAGGATTTCTTAAACGGATTTCATAAAACAGGAAGAAGTGTTCTGATTTTGAATCGTAAATCAAAGGGACAGCCATCCTATTGAGATGTCAGAACCAAATTGATAACAATAATAAAGCATATTTCACTATTTTTTTTATGAGATATTCTTGAAGTTTCAAAAACAATTATGAAATCAAACGTTTCTTGGTTTCAAAAAAATCGTATTTATTTTAAAATTGAAGATATGAAATATAAAATGAAGTGTAAGTGAAGTATAAAAAGAAACTAATTTTTTTTCACAGAACTAAACATCCGTATGGCAACATTTTCTAAAACAATTAAAAAATGCGCACATAATCAATGGACAATATTAAAATATACATAGATTAATAGTGGACAAGTAAGTCAACAAAGCAATTTGGTGCTGTGATAAAAGTGCAAAAAAGCTGTGATTTTAGTGATAATGTTTTGTTTATTTAGCCCTAGTAAGTATTGTGTCCTATCTTTATTATTATATGATAACTATTCATGTCTAGACGAAAAATAATCGCTGTATCACATCATTTCATTAATATTATTAAATTAATATTGTTATCGTAATACCAGATCCTTTAAAGGGTAGGCAGAGATCACCGTGCGGCAAATATTTCTATCCTAACAGACGTGACGCGTTACATTTATCACTTTATATGAGTACATATACACGCCAGTTTTGGAGACTTCTGACTCTCCATCATGAATGTTTCTTTATCCAAGTTAAATTTAATCAAGATGTATACATGTTTCATGTGACATAGTTCATGAATGAGGCGTCCGGATACATGTAACATTTTTTTTGTCTGATTCTTTTGTCGTCCCACTGTTGGACACGTGTCGCCTCAGAATGTGAGGGTTAAGGGTGTACTCTAAGGCATTTAAATTTATACCTAGACTTGGTACACCAGTATTTCCGTTTTAAAGTTTTGTTTTGTAAATGACTACTGATGGCGTAATTTTAGTTCAGTGGAAGTATATTATGATCTATACTAATAATAAAACTGTAACTGATCGCTGTCTGTACATGGCAAATATGTTTAAAAATTCATAATGGTGTGCCTTTACATACGCAGGAGAACCCAAAACAATGTTTTTTCATTTTGTCTGCATGTCTGTATGTTTGTCAACGCTAATCTCAGAAACGACTTATCCGATTTGAATGCAGTTTTTAGTATTATATTGTAATGGACTTCACTTCACATTTAGTGATTTTTTCATTTACATCGATTAACCAACAAAGAAGTTATGTCAATTTATTTTTTCAAAACTTACGAAATCTACGCGTAAGAAGTCGCGGCACAGCTGTTTTTTTACTATATTTACTTTTTTAATAGATGGTTTTCTAATTAACGCGGGTGAAACCGCGGGGCACCGCTAGTATATAATATATTGAGGCCTTGGGGTATGAATAACAATAATAATATCAAGGGACGGACTTCACACATGACCATCTGATCACAAACTAGGTCGATCTGTTGGTATAGTGATCAGAGTTGTCATTTGGTAATTACCCAATTATACATTTCTAAGTACGTGCATATAAAAACAATTTTATACTCAGATGGCTGGACATTCACGTTTTAACATAAGTATTTGTCCGGGTCAGGAATCGAATCCGTAACACCTGAAGAGACAGGCGTTGCAGAGGCATTCAGTGACACTAACCACTGAACTAACAACGCGAGTTTAAAGATAAATGTTGAAATAATGGTATCTTATGATTGGAAATGCATGAAAGGTTGAAAAATGTTATTTAATTCCCTTGTGCCGTTAATAACATTTTTTTTTTCGATTTTTAAACTAACTTATTTTAAAGAAGAGGAAAAACGCTCGAGTCTGATTTCACTCTGTTGATTGTGGAGTAGTCACCATTGTGAGCCCAAATCTATTATGTTTGATCGTCACGCGAAAATGTTACTAATACATCCGGGGAAATGTTTATGTGAGTCAGAATAGCGTGAATTGGTTCTTTGACGTTACTCCGAAAAACTCAGCTATAATTGTGTTGCATGGTTTTATGTTCACGCCGTGTATAGTTTTAATAACCATTTTGTTACTTTGACATATGAGAATAATATGATTTTGAAATTTTTTCTACGCACTAATTTCAAATTTGTGTTCTCTATGGTAATAATTCTGTAAGATGTCTTGTCTATGATAATAATTCTGTAAGATGTCTTGTCTATGATAATAATTATGTAAGATGTCTTGTCTATGATAATAATTCTGTAAGATGTCTTGTCTATGATAATAATTCGGTAAGATGTCTTGTCTATGATAATAATTCTGTAAGATGTCTTGTCTATGATAATAATTCTGTAAGATGTCTTGTCTATGATAATAATTCTGTGAGATCTATGTCTATGATAACTCGCTTTCTTTTAGTTTAAGTTTTCTCTGCAATTCTACTAAATCTTCATTTAGTTATGGGTTTCATTTCAAAATCGATGGAAACTTACTTAGACCATTCTTTGCTATATCCTTTCAGTGCTGCTCCAATATTATCCTACCTATATCACACTTCCTTAGGTATCAGGTGACTGAACGCGTTACCTACCCTTTGTTGTCTGCAGTCTGAACGTTGACCTAGGTTCGAGTCTAGACTCGGTCTAGACTACCCCCCACAAGTTGGTTCCGCGTGCATTTAATAGGTGTTTGAAATATTTTCGGAGCTTTGACGGGTTGATTTATTTTTCGCTTTTCTGTTACCGGCGTAAGCTGATAGAGAATGGAAGATTCTAGAATGTACGTACGCGTCTTCTATAATGTTAAGCGCTGTTTTGGTCAAGTTTCGTTTTGATAAAGTTTGCAGTATTTTTCAATTTAAATACACGTTTGGATTAATGTGAATCACTGCTTTGTTCAAATCGAATGTCGGGGTAGGCAGAGGATTGTATCATCACTCGAAATGTCCTAGCTTCCTTTTTTGAACACTGGCAGCTACGACTGTCTTCTCATATGCTTATAAGTCTACATCTCTGCTTCTACGATCGTTTTATCATTAAGCGATTCGCCCGCCTTGTTTTTTCTGACTTCATCACTACATTGAACTACATCTGTCACTGACAATAGGCTCAATTTAAAATCCGTGTGTCTCGTACCTTAGAATGCTTGAAGACACTGACAGACTGCGCGTTAGATATGTGTCTCATCTAGTTTAGCTCGGGATATAGTATTTTTTAATGTTGATTATATAAAAGGTTATATAAAAAAGAAAATCTTACTATTATCTTCATATTATTATTAGTGCAATTAAAGTTTTATTAGTTTCTAATGAATAAATAGTTTTATGAAACCCTATTATAAATAAAAACCTTATGCTCATAGACTAGTAGATAATCGTATTTATATTTCCACGATTTGATATAAGAAATAAGCCGGAACGGCTTACTAAAATTTCGATATATAGTTTGTATAACGCGGCGTCTATTTTTTTCGCACTCTGAGGCCGTAGCTAATAAACGCCTACATCCGACCCACGTGCTGAGTGGTTGTGCCCTTGGACTGTTAATAAATGTTCGAATAAATATCCTTTGTTGTAACGTAACGTCTTGTGTATATATTGTATTAATGAATTGAATTTATATATACTCGTACCAAATTCCCTATGATTTTGTTTATGTTAACGCAGATCGCTCGCAGTTTACGTTGATGTATGAAATTAAATAGAGGTGCCTTACGTGAGATCGATCGTAGATTTATGGTACCTAATACTAAGTTTTAAACTTGCGCTGTTAAAAATAGAGTGTATGATTTTTAATTGGTTTTTCTAATATATTTAATAATGAGTCCAATCTGTGTACCGTCTTGACAAAAGTAATTTTACTAAGTTAAATTTTACCCATATTGAGAATCTTTAAATCTATAAAAATATATGAAAGGTTGTGTTATGATCATGTTTTCGAATCTTATATGCTTGTTAATTATTTATTTTACGATTATTTCTCGCTTCGCCACACGGTTTAGACTAGTTTAGAGCGAGTCGTGAGTTATAGCTAAGTGGTTAAGAATTCAGCCTCTCACTCCAGGGTTGCTGGGGTCAAATCCATGGCGCGCACCTCTTTACAAAAGTGCGTTTTAAAATGTAAATATCATTTGCTAACGGTGATGGAAAACATCGTGAGGAAATCTGGCACACCTTAGAATATATAAAATTAAAAAATTCTAAAGTGTGTGAAGTCTGCCTACACGCACATGGCCAGTTTGTTAGACTATGGCCCTAACCCTCTCAATATAAGAGGAGACCCATATTCCAATAGTGGAATGACAAATGGGTAGATTATTATTTTTATTACAGAGTGAGTCGAGAGATTCCAACAATATGATACCCTTACTCTGTGCGGTTCGAAAATACCCGAATGTCTCAGCTATAAGTGATTGGATTTTGGGTTCAGTAGTTAGCTAACTTCGTTGATCCGGCGGGTGTTGGTTCGATTTCCCCCCAGTTACTATTTACCTAAAAATTGCCTTTAAAATTACCTATTTGAGTATGTATTTGAAAATGTATATATACTAGTTGTTTACTAGTTGTCTTGGTTACCATAGTAATAACTCGTGTCTAGTTCGGGACCAGAAGACCATGTGTGAATTGTCCCGAGTTATTATTATTATTACTACTAAGAGACAAGACAAAATACATTACATGTGACTATGATTTTGGCCACATATGACTACAGCGAATAGTATGTCAACAGGTGTCCTTGTTTATTTGACATTAATGTCAGAATTTCTTTTGTTACAGGTGAGTGTGTGAAAACATTTGAAAAATGCGAAAACGGGAAGGAGGAAGCAACGGTGAGAATTATTGGATTGACTCGTAGTATCATATATTTAGTCAATAATTTTACCCTTGAGATAATATTTTTTCTGTTTGTGTGCAAACGGTATATAGAAGTGTGGGTGTAGACAGATTTTGGCACTTGCTGCTCTCTACCTAACCCTTGAGATACACAGCGTAATGAATAATAGTAGATAGATATGTTTAGTGTCTGTTTGTATTCAGTTTGACAAAAACAGTAGTTTACGAAATGTCTAATAAGCCTTATATTCTTACTAAATAAACAAGTTTTATATATATAAATTAAATTATACATGTGTACATATATAACGACAGGTCTACTTCTCATAGAGGTAGACAGATAAAAAAAATTCCATCATCAACGATCTTGTTACACTTCTTTCGCTATATCCAATTCCGTCACGCTCGTCTATGATTTACAATGTTATATCATGACATAACTCGGAGAGCCTCGCTAGTGCCTGTCACATGTCATTTATTTTTCTGTCTAGAACTCTAGACGTTAGCGCTCAGGTGCTGCGCGCGAAGTCTTTGATCGTAAGCGGAGTTGGGAAATTGATTCTGATGTTGCCGTTGTACTGTTGTCTCTTTCTTGCTTTTGGACCTTTTGTCTTTATTGCAATCAAGTCAAAATTAAAAAAATTGTATCATTTTAAATGTCGAAGCAGTATGAATTATATGGGCCGATAAGCTCAAATATATCAGCATAAACAATTGCAGTGGTCTTCAAAGCGATTGGAATATATGGCGAAATATGGCCAAGCAAGAATTAAAATAGTAGGTGTTTTCATGACGGTAGATTTATGTCGCGAAGTGTAATTAACGATTATGAACAGAATATAATCATTCATTCATTAGAAGGAACGAATGAATGAGTGAATAACTGAATGATTGACCGAATGATTGAATGAATGAGATACAACTAATTGACAATGTCGTTGTGTAAGCTTTGAGGGTATTTAGACTAGCACAATTATCTAGTAGACATGATTGCAGTTTGTTAACCGAAGCAACTATTGGGTAATATAAAAATTTATTTGGATAAGCAATAATTATTGCACCATGCTACAGCTGCCTTCACCTTCATCAGAGCGGAAAGTCCGCTTCTGAAGTTTTTTTCCAGTTTCATTCAGTTTAACATCTGTATAGTGGATGCTATTTGTTGTAGAGTTCATTTTAATGCGATAACAATTTTATTACTGAAATAAAAACAACGGAAAATAGTGCCGGAGCAAAACAAATAGTGAACTTATTTTTAAAAAGAAATGTCATGTCATTAATTAATTTGAATTCAGAATTCGAAGTAGAGTGAAAGATGTAGCTATATTATAAAACTATTTTTGAATTTAGAATTTGAAACAGAACGAAAAATTTCCAACTAACCAGTATTCAGTAAGGCAATTTGGTAGGAAAGACCTAATAACATAACTAATAACACTCCATCATACCTTAAACATTACGGTTTATTCTTGGGAACAGCGGTAATTAAGTTGTTGGTGCCGTCTCATGAAAAGTTAATAAGATTATGTAAATAGTCATTTTAATTGTTCTATTGTTGGTCGTTGTAACGGGATGTAGGCAGTTTATGAAATTGGTTTTTCGTATTGAATATTGTAATACAACTTTATCTTTGACAATAGGTGTATTTATTTAAAAGAATAATGTACTTATTTATGTTACTTTTACTACTTACTTTATTTTACTTTTATTTTATATTACTTTTTATATTACTTTTTGTAATAGTCAAAGGCTCGCGTTTGATTACAATCGCGTCTGGTGTTGAGCGAGGTGTTGCTTACGATGTGGTACGCTTGCTAAACCAATTTTCAGTTATGGTTTATGGCCATCTGGGCATCAGATGATGATGATGATGAACATCACGCCTGTATAGCCCCGAGGGAGTAGGCAGAGGAGTATCGTACATTCCCGCTATTCAACTTTTATGGGTTCGGTGCCACCCTGGAATACATGACAGTTGGTTAGTTGATCGGAGAGTTGGTTGAAACTGAATCTAAATACAGTGATTAACGTCATATTGTACAAAAAAATTATGTTTATGATACTGGTAACTTGGACTATAAGTAAAAATAATCAAAAATAAAATATTAAGTTTCAGGAAGTTTTTTAATGGTGGTCAGTCACTCCATTAATGCAACACATGCATTTCTGCAGACAGGTTATTCTACAAGTGCTTAAATATATTTAAATAAGTATGTATGTATGTCTTGACCGACATAATATATAATTAGTATCTATTTTTGGGTTTCACGTATAAAAATATCGAAACTTGACTTCCTAGTTTATGAATATTAACATTATAAAAATATTGGACTTGTAATCCGTGGTCGTCAAGCGAACGTATGTAAGAAGGACCTTTTGGTCTGTGACATGGAGGGCAAAGCCGAGTTTTGGTTGGCTGTTTATTCCGATAGAAGCATTGGCCAGTTATCATAACACAACTGAACGGTGTCGCCGGAGATATTCATATTCGGCCGCAGTTTTGTGGCAGTCAATCGGGGAAAATATGTGGGTTACAATGACCAGAGAAAACTTTTCCCAATCATTCCGATTGACGATTATGCGACGGCATGCATGTGTATGCACGCTGCACTCAGCGGTACTGCATGTTGGCGTAACAATAAAATGTGATGTACCAGGCTTATATAAATCGCTGAGTGGAGAGATATAAAGCGCGGATCTAGGCCGCCGAGAGTCGAAGTGAAAGTATGGTAAGACGTGACTCGACGCCATTTTGTGATCACGCTAACTTTTTTTCTGCGTTGCTGGTGTTACTGGCTGGAGAGAAAGGTTGGATCGAGATAAGTGGTGTTTTCCTTTGAACTTCACAATTGCGTTACCAAAATTTCTACCATCTTATTTGCTGGGATTTTTGTAGATAAATATAGCTCTTATTTTAATTTTTAATCAAATCCTACATATTGCTACATACACGCGTAGTTAGAGTTGTACGTGGAAACGGAAGTAGGCCACGGTGCCATTGTTAGTTTCATAGGTAATCAATATCATCTGTGGTAGACCAACGCACTAGGGTATCAGCGGTGGTAAGAGTTTGCGGGAAATCTTCCGGTAGTGTTGTGGTTTCAGTTCTATAATTATACTTCGATAAAATGTTACAACTTCTAGTCCAATATAATATATAAGTTATATAACAGAACTATATATTTTGCTTAAGTTATGTACTGTCAGGACATGTTGGGGAACTTTCTTTGCCTTATGTTAAAATGCTCCATATTCCTATTGCGTTACAATATTTTTGGCAGCACTTAAACGTTTCGTAGAAGTGGATTGTGAATTTCTAAATTTGAAGAATCTTATAATGGTATTTATGTTATGAGTAATAATAAGAGAGCAAATTTTTTAACTTCCTCGTGCGTTATAAAGCAGTTAGAAATCTGATTGTCTTAAAAAAATTACACCATAGTTTATTGTCATTTGCGTAATATTGACATAGATGTACGTAGATTAGGGCAACCAGCCTAAAAAGTGTCTATCGAAAAAAAAGAGAAAGCAAATGAGGCTACCTATCTCTCTGTCTCTTTTTACACGCGCACGCACATGTAGCGCTAGCGTGAGTCATGCGTTAGTAGTGATAGGGTATCGCGATCGTATCTCTCTTTCTAACCGTCGGACGTTGCCGCTTACAGGCAGCCGTATGTCTACCCTACTCTATATATAATATGTCTATGAATATTAACAGCGATAATAGTCTTCAAACGATAACCGAATCTTGTAACAACAGAGTTCCTTATGATTTTTGTACTCATATTTTTATAAGGCCCAATTTTGAACACAAACATATTTTGCGTATAAAAATGCGCCATTGTCTATGGTAGAATACACGACTAATGTTGATAGTTGGAACAAAATTTTAATGTCAATAATTGTTTTCATCATCATGTATCATTATGACAAAATTTCATTAAATAATGGTCATACATACCGAATCGTCGGGATTTTTTTTTACCAGACACTACTTCCCCAGAATCTAAGCTTGCCTATAGCCCCGGATAAATACCGCGAAAGGGGGATTAAAATCATGTACAACAAAAAAAAAAAAATAATGCAATTAAAAATAATATATTTGTAATCATTTAAGAATCAATTTGTTAAACTATCAAACGACTATTTGCATAGGGCAGTGACGTCAATTTCAACCCTGTATGCCAGAAACAGTTGTACACACATTGGATAATATTTTTAATTAATTGACCTTGGACTAATTAATTTATTTCTTTTGTATTTCATTTGGTTCTCATTTTCATTATGCCACTTGTTTCTCCCACACACTATACATTTTAAGTAATAATCTTTTTAACTTTGTAATAAAACTAAAGTCGTGATTTGTTAAACCTGAAGAAACTACGACTTAACCATTTACCCGAATAGCATTCGACTTGTCATAACGAAATATTCGATGTTGTAACATAAGGTTGCCATCATTTAAAATTCAGAGTCTATGGTCTATGTTTAGACCATTCGAACATGTTCGTTTGTCGGCTGTTTATTAGTTTTACATTTACTACGTATAAAACTATTATTTTTTTGATTCAATTCTTTGTATATACATGGACAATAAAATATGTAAAGAGCCTTTTTTATAAAATATGCTATCGTAGTTGTATAAAAGAACGAAAATTTTAAAAAATCATACCAGATTTCTATAAGTATCGTATGTACTGGTTACGTAGACTTGTTAATGTCAAAATGTTTGGGAGATAATTTTCATAAGCGTATCCGTGTTACACGAGAGAGTAGAGCGAAAGGGAGATATACAGTAACATAAAAGAAAAACAAAGACAAAAAATGTTTATATGAACATGAAACTCCGGGTTACAATCTCTTTTTACGGGAGCGCTATTGTAGAAGCGAGAGCGAGGAAATAGGTAAAACAGAAATACGCCTAGCGACAGTAGTAACTTTGAAAGAAGTTTTCGTAACTGTTAAATTTGGGTCGTAATGTTTCGTGGTTAAGTTGATAATCATTTGCGGGATTATAGTACATGGGTTTATTATTTAAAAGTCGTGACCGGCACAGCAATATTCATGCCAAGGTTTCGCACACTGTTGCGTTGCGTCAAAATTGTACATCAACGCACACATACACATTCGTGTCATAGACAAGACTTGCCTAGACCACTTGACGCCTATCAACGTGTACCGAGCTTGCATCGGTAATGTTTATCATTTATTAAACTACAGTGTGCTTGTAGCGCTGCAGCGGTCAATCCGTACTGTGCATCGGTCATGGCAGCGATTCAAGCGCTTATAAATGCTAACGGTTTAATGTAGATAGTTGCTGTAGCGCTACAAGTCTATTTTCTGCCTAACAACAGGGTTTCTATGTCAGAAGGGTTCGGGGGGATGTGACGTAACAGTGCATTCGAATTTGTCCGAATTTTAAAAACGGGTTATCTTCTTCTCTTCTTTTATAGAATTGAACCGTGTCACTGGCCGTTATGGTTGATTTTTCAGTGCAGCGTTAGTTACGGTTTACCTTGCTCTATATGTTAATTCCATCAGGTCTTATGTACGCTTTAACTGTATTTGATATTGAACGTTATC
>DWJK01002896.1:0-13904 GCA_018248815.1 Croniades pieria auraria
ACACCTTAGAATTTTTTTTTTTTATAAATTCTAAGGTGTGCAGGTTTCCTCACGATGTTTTCCTTCACCGTTAGCAACCGATATTTAAATTTAAAACGCACTTTTATAAAGAGGTGTGCACCACGGATTTGAACCCAGCACCCTCGGAGTGAGAGGCTGACTTTCTTAACCACCAGGCTATCACTGCTTTGACTATCTATAATAATATATTTATATTTTTCTGATTATATTACAGTATGCCCTTTTGTTTCTGAGAGGAGACCAGTGTCCAGTATAGAAACGGAAACTATGGGTTGATGCGTATGACGATGATATTCAAAATTGGAATTGTATGTCCTTTAAAATGTTTTAATTGTCAAGAAGTATTGAAATTAGCTATAAACAATTTTTATTATTCGACCAATATTAAATTTCCGATTAAGCCGATAAACAGCTTAGTCTGAACAAACATTTCATACAATTCTTTCCATTCCGTACAAAAACTGCTATAGCGTTATGTTTGTTAACTATTACTTAACGATATGGGCCTATCGAAATATAACCCAGGACATGACATCTTCAAACCAAAGTAAAGCGTATTTCCACTACTTTAAGTCCAAAATTGAAGTTAACACTTAAAATTTCTCAACCGTTCCCCTTGCATAACTGCAGTGGATTAATGACCAAAATTAGATTTTTAAACTGGGATCGTTCAAGACAAAGGAACCGTTTATAACAAAAAATAGTCTTTCATACGAAACGTAATTATTTCTATCCTGCCTGGAGTTTTTATCATTATAATCCGCCTTTTATAAAACATAGTGTGTTATGCATTCATTAGTCACTTTTAATAAGTGGTAACCGTGCCTAATTATCCATCAAAGTGCTGGTGCATGCATAACTGCCCTTTAATGACCACCCATGTCTCAAACCAAAGACTTCTAAATATATGGGTTTTTCCAAGAATCTGTGAAGAGCTTTCCTTCAGTGCCGGCAATATACTGGTAACCCCTATGGCAATACACCTATTTATAGGCCACGGTGATGTTTTACCATCAGGTCGCTTATACATTTGTAGGTTTAACTAATTAAAAAAATGAAACCAAGCAGTTGTACACAGCCCTAATTTAGGCCGGCGTAAAATTGAATACGTTATTGTTTATTAACAGAGATTAATTACATAAATAGACAAGATCAGGTGTCCTAGGGCATTACTTATTCCACACTGAAATTTCTCCTAGTAGGCCCGCTGGTGGAAAAGACTATTGGTAATACTAACCTGGTGCGTACGGTGATTTTTTATTTTAATGGTATTTTCTAAATAAACTTCACCTAAACAAGTCAGCTTCAGAACAGAACAGAACAGAAGTCAGCTTCTTCTATTCTTTATTCCGGAAACTACTGTACAAATTCATTAACATCGATGTTGATCCGTTCATTCCCAAAAGTAGAGACGGCTAATATCGGGGATATCACCACACAGGGCTATTCGATCTCAAACCAAACGGGTCCTATTCTATGGTAATCAGACATACCAATAATGATACATACGTATGTCAGAAGTATGTCATCATCAGCCTATTCCAGCCCAGTGCTAGATTTAGCCTTTCCTACACACAAACAATTTTTGGACTTAATCGACGATGCGCATGCGTGTGGGCATCCGAGGCATATCAGTCCCTGTGTAGACTGCACTATATTCTGATCAGTAGGTCGCCGGTCATCAGACATACATATATGTATATGCACAAACATATAGATATACATTCTTTGCAGTTGTTTATTCTTATGTCTAGAAACGAAAACATATTTGCGACCATCAGACAAGTATTTGTCTTTGGTAGGAACCCACAACTTCTACCGACTTAATAAGCCCTGTCGCCTAAATCAGTTCAATCAATGCAACATGCCAGCCTTTAAAGTCCATAATCGCTTGCTATTCCTATAACAGACTCAAAATGGCGGCCTAGGAAATTGAACTGTCTACCTAAACCATCTCAGTCTACCTGTGCTTCGATTAAGAAGAGCCGAGACTCGCTGAGCTCTACTGCATTACCGTGCAGGGATGCTCAAAACAGAAGAATTGAAAATATATCAAACTATGTAGAGACAAACGTAGAGACAAATGTGTTGTACGCTTGGAATATTCTTAAGGATTTGAGGACGTAAGTGGTAAAAGTCAGGTAAGCTGAGGACAAGTCGCGAATACTCCACGCTCATTATCATGACGATGACGGGGACTGGAGATTTGACTGGGGCACAGTTGGTGCTTGTAGAAACTACTATTTGATATTTATATAGTACTGGAAACATTTCCGCAGGATTATAATTGTAGCTTTCAATAATATATGTAGGTCGTGGGTAAAGATTGAAAGTACAAAGAAATATATGGAAAAAATATTATTTCCAAGCACAACTCTTATCTAGTTCTTATATTGAAAGGGACCTGTGCCCAACAGTGGTATATAAAAAGGCTAATGATGGATTACTCGTAAATACAGTTATTTCTGGTCGTCCTCATTTTGGTTATGTAACATTGTATTGTCAGAGAAACGCAAGAGTCAGTTAAACCAGTAGAAGATTACAAGAGAAATATCTCTCTAAACTATCTATAAAAAATATGTCTTTATTTAATGATGAATATATATAAAGATTAGCAAAGTATCAATTCCTTAGTAAATCGCAAAATAATCACATGTTAGGTCACGTATTTTACTGAAAGAGGGAAGAAGAGGACCACCAAAAGATAATAGAGAATCATAAACTTGGGAATCGTCGTGAGCAACGAACTAAAAGCTCATCCAGATTGATGACGGAAGGAAGTAAGTTCGATTCCTAGCTAAAGCATGATGACTAGCTGGACGATTATCTACGTGGTGACCAAACACCAGGATCCTGTATCGTAGGGTGCTAAAGTACTGGAAACCAACAATAAATATGTAATGCTTATACATAGACGCATATACTGAAAAAGATTTTCGAAATTTCTGTCCTTGCTTACAAATAAACGGTAAAAATTATTTCGACTTTTCTAAATGTTTCTTCAAAACAATATCCATTACAAGTGAAACAATTTATTTAACAAAAACATACGAGTATGTTATAGTTAACATCATTAAACTGATCCAGTCCACTGCTGGACATAGGCTTTCCCTAATGTGCTATTGTCCCCTGTCCTTGGCTTGCCGCATCCTGCTCATACGAATATTAAAAACGTAACATCACGCCTTTAATATCTGAAGTGGTATGCAGAGGAAAGTAGTACACTCCCACGATTCATTCGTTACGTTTGTGTCCCATTATGGAATATGAGGCGAGCATATTACCATACACTGAACACAAATCTAGAATCCGAGCCAATACTAGAAATTTCAAGTTAGAAAAACCCAATAGTATTTGAGTCGGGAATAGAATCCAGGAGGATTCGAACAGTAGTCGCGCTTGCAACCATTCGACCAACGAAGCAGTCATACATGCATATGATAAGGGATAGAAATAATTGGCCGTCGGCGCCCTCTATCGACCTCCGAAGGAACTTGATGACATAACAATATTAAAAAAAATAACGTATTATACATATTTAAACAAGTACTCGAGTTA
This sequence comes from Croniades pieria auraria, assembly GCA_018248815.1. NCBI lineage: Eukaryota > Metazoa > Arthropoda > Insecta > Lepidoptera > Hesperiidae > Croniades > Croniades pieria. Next base: position 3,580 of record DWJK01002896.1, read on the forward strand.
AATATTCCTATCACAAGCACTGGAAACGCTTCACATTGGTGGCATCTCTAATATTTTTCACTAAAAAGGTTTCGGTAAAAGCTCGACGCATATTGAGGGCAATAAAAACGTAATGGTTTCCCGGACGACGCGCGCAGCCCGGCCGCGCTACGTGAGCACAGTCGGCGGTTACTAGCAGATCTCGAACGAACCGGTCTAGCGAGACGCGATCGAGATAGTAGCGCCACCACACCAGAAGAAAATTGTACTCAACATGGTTTGATTTTATTATTGAACATTATTGATTATTTTAGGTAATGTTTATTAATTGTGCATGATACATTGGAACGATGCGTATTAACTAGCTATTTTTTTAATTTATTAACCGTTGAAATGTTTAATTTTTTTTTCTTTGTGTCACTTTCGGATTCTAGTCTGTATCAGAATATTCCTGTAAATACTGCATATATTTGTATATGCATGTATTGAAATAAATATTATTTATAAATCAACGTTATGCATATTTATTATCTCGAAAATAGATAAAAATTTAGGACGAAATATGAAGCTATAGAAGTAATCCCCTATTACAAATTCAATTGCAGAAGTAGAATCGATACCTTATTTATTTGCAGTAAGGTGTTTATCAAATCGCTAAAATTGCTCTTTGTGCTTGCAATGCTCGTTGCATACTTAAAGCGTGTACATATTAGGTTACATGTTTAGTATATTGCATTATTATAAGACAAGGTGCTACCGTGAAATACGGCAAAAGTGGTACTTGGTCCACATTTAAAATACTATTAGCAAATTAGCTACTGTTAGCATGACAAAGAATATTTTACAAAAAAGGGCGTGTATGGTAATGAGCGCTTTATACAAATATGGAATAAAACGAAAAATGTTTACTGAATGTACTAAGTATTGCAGCTTCTTCACTGTGATAACTGTGTTGATTCAAATCAACGAACAGCTACGATTTAATTTTGTTAATTTTTTTTTTACAAAAAATCAAATATTTTTATAAGAAGTAATTCCAAGTGAAATGCAACATTAACCCGGAGGTAGCTTTATTTATTTTTGTAACTACTCAAGATGTATACATAATATCGCAATCATTTTCCTCAACCAACAAAAGAGAGTTTCGTGTGACTTCCAACGCCCATCTCGATCGAGTTACCATAGTAACCCGCGCCCCAAATGCGTTCAATCAAAATGCGCAAGTCCAAAGTCAGCGCAGGCGCACTGGAGGTGCCTTTGTGTCGGCCATATTTTATTGCTTTTTTTCAACAACCTTTAGACAAAAATATCCATTCATGGGGCAGGTATAAGTTTTAAGTTAACAGATTTTTTGTAGCAAAGGGATCACGTTGCAAGCCGGCTACTTGTTACATAGGATTAACATACATTCTTTTTTCTAAGAGTGCTTTTTTTTCGTTTTGTAACGAGATTAAAATGCGAATACACATTTAACAAAAGTAAAGCCTACACAATACTTATATACGCTTATTCCATTTATTAAAAAGCAACGTTGCGAAACGTAATTTGCGTTTATATACTTTAATACGACCTATAAAATTTTTTTTCGAAACTTGTTAATGTATAAGAACATTGTATTAATATGTAGTAAGAGCATGCCTCCATTAAGCTCTATGCTTTAATTAGTAACAACCCTATACCTGGTATTTCAGGAATTACTGATATACGCAGTGACATTTTGAAAATTAACAAGATCATAATTATTTTATGTTCCGAACATTGAATTGAAATAAGCATAAAACGTTTAACGACGAGAAACAGGTGTAATTCCGATGTACATATCCAGAAAGCTATAATTCCTAAATCTATCTTGTATTTCACTGCACCATATTTCAAGTATCTAGCGTTATCTTTGGCGAAATTAACGATTTTTCATTAGTACGACGTTGCTTCACAAATGTAGGCAATTTAAGTAATTATATAATACGACAGTGATATAAAATCTCACTTACCTTGTTGTAGTCTTCTCTGTAGCTGTTTTCTGAGTTAAATAAGATTATTTAAGAAAATTGTTCTCTGCACAGGCGATAACGCGTCGTCACAATCTCCCTCCCTCTAAGAGCTTATTCAAAGCTCGGGGCAGTCGGGGATGTCATCGAAAACCTACAAACCTGCTTTACCCACAATAACGCGTTTTGTTGAACACTGCCATCTAGCGTAAAATAAATGAACTTTTTTAGAATTGCAAAGAGTAAAAGTTGTCGAAAATTTCCGCTTGTTCCACGAATCCCACAAACTTTAAGTGATTCAGTACGGCTCCTGCATAAGTTACTATAATTATGTTTTTACAATTCCCTTTTTAATCTCAACTTAGAATTATTCTTATAACATACAATTATTTTAATTAGAATGCTATTCTACTAAGAATGATAGGGAATGAATAAAGTATTGTTTAACGACATCTATGAATTATAAGAAAATCTATTTTCTAGCACTGTATCGTTAACGGTACTAATTATTTAAAGTAAAGAAATCTTTCCAAGACTATTAGTTCCACCGTATTTGCTTAGATGGAGCTTTTCTTAACAGCTTTGATATAATTTCTTTTTATGGTAGCGTTGATATTGAATTTGTATGTATGGATATCTAATTATTTGGAATATCCTCTTAAGATTAAAATAAACAGTATATTATGATAGGAATTAGATTTTCACCAAAACTCTTTTATATTATTGTGCAGACTAAACGATGTAATAGAAAAATTAAATAATAACAAAATATAACAAAATAATAACAAAATAGAAAATGTAGTACTTTATAAATAGTACTGACGCATTTGAGCCTGTAAGAAATAATCGGTATACATAGAGTCGTAACTCAATTTCAAATAATTTATACATCATTATAATAATATATATAGTTGCACTTAATGAACGTCCTATATTGTTTTAACCATCGTTCAGTCATTCGTACATTTGTCGATATGTTTAGTCGCACATTCGTTTATTCGTTCACTCCTTGATCCATAATTTTATTCATTCATCGGTTTTGTTGCCGTTTTGTTTTAAAAGACCAGATTAGAGGGGTAAAAAGCCATACTTCGTGCACAGATAATCATTATAAAAACAAACCTTCGATGTCTTAGAACCTTAGGTATGCAATTAACGAATTTAAATTTGTGTTCCAGACAAACCCACAGCATACTGGTAGGTTGAGTACAATAGTTAATTCGATAGTAATGAAATCAGATGATTGATGGAGGCCCTCCGCATTGTACTCCCTCTTTTTGTATTTTCTCCAGCCACCGGGAAGTAATTTGTGTAGTGGAGTTTTCTCACTTCACCAGTTTCCAATGAAGTCTATAGGCTTACTTATTCGTTGGAAGCGTTTGTTTTAATGCGTTTTTGGATGTTTGAACCGTATGCCTAGGGCAAACTATCCGATAATCAGCCAATCAGCCAATCCGATAATCTACGCTAGTACTCAGTCTGTTACAGATATTTTACTCTTAAATGTCTCGTGAGTATTTATCGATATGATCATATAAGTATACATAAGTACCGGATTAACTAACGTATATTTTTAGGAATGGTTCGACTAGTTTCGGATCTATGCGAGGTCCTTCATCATGAGCTCTCGCCGTTTGCAGGGAGGTTCAGGCGGAGACTTGGTGACTTTTACACATGGGTTGTTTAAAATGTTGTATGCCTTAATACTGATGGTTAGTGGAATCTTTGTATTCTCATTGGCAAATAATCAATCTTATAAGCCAATAGCCTCAAGAGGAATCGAGATCTACTCTTTTAACAGTTTCAGCAGATTTTATACATAGCTTTTTCTTTTTTGAAACTATTTCAAAGTTGCCTTAACATTCATCAACTATATTTTATGGTGTTTTTCTTCCAGGAGTCCACGATAGATTATATGTTCTTATTAATTTAAAATATTAACGAACAATCGTCTTTTTCTGGCATTGTTCATAGGCAAAATGAAAGAGAAGAGAGCTGTACGTTAATCTATGGTGCTTGACACCTGGAAGTTAGGTATTTAATTTATTTATATTTTAGTAAATAATTTTAAATGAGTTATGTCATTGCAATGTTTACTCAATGTCACAAAATTTGGTATTGTCACTTGTCATTGATCATTAAATTATGGTTGCTGAAGCCTGCAATGTTCGCGACAGTTGCAGGTTAACCGCGCGGTTAGTCGCACGGCTAGTCGCGTATGTTATGTAAGGATTTCGACATTTTCCTATTTTGTGTATGGTATTAACATTTTTATTTATACGTTCTTTGTTAATTAATACGGTTATATGTAACCACTTTCATTAATTGGCACGATTAATTATGTAGCACATTTCTGTAAATTTATATAGATTAATCAATATTTAATATAAATTAATTATGAAACTTATAGTATGTTGCCAAATTATGAAAATTATTCGGCTAAATGTTTTATACATTTGCTTCTTATACCTAGAACGATTAAGAAATGTGAGCTGTATAATTTTTCAAGCATTTGTTTTTTTTGAAGAGTACAGTTGTATAATATCGTAAAAAGTATGTTTTGTTCAAAAAAAAAAAATTAATGATAATGTTCAATACAGTTACATCTATTGTCTTTTTACTAACAAAATATATATACTTTGCAAACTAAACCTACATTAAGCTCTTAGTTGACAAAGCCACGGATCTAAGCAGTAATTTTTCATCTCGTCCCTATAAAATTTATCTTAGACATGCCAAAAGTTTTGAGCGAATTAATTTATTAAATCAGCGGCTTTCGTCTCACCGTGGTAACTATTCTTAAAAACCCGAATGGAATATTATCAGTCGTCAAAACGATGTCGTACAGCTCTCACACGTTGCGAGGAACCATAGACTGTGCAATGTACCAGAACTGGCGTTTATACCCGTTAATGTATGGAAACGTATGAAATAGTTACGTTTGTATGACTGTAGGCAGTTATCGTATAATATCTTGTGATGTTTTTAGTACGTATTACTTTTATATTAATATTTTTTTAGATTAACGTCACGTGAACCTTGGAGATCATAAAGGCATGTACACATTTATACGTATATAGTTATTATTTGGATATGTCAGGAATATACAGAGATAACATAAGTTGTAACGTTTTAGTTTGCACTATCAACGCGAAGCAATTGTATAAAAATGGTCACCATCAACGTCTTTAAGCTCACCGCTGAACATAATTATGTAGGTCTCCTTTGAGGGATTTTTGCACTTTGTCCCCACGCCGGGCTTATGTTGTTACTCACAGGCGGCCAGGGCTTTGAATCAGGGGTTCGGACATTGGGTATTATTGGGTTTTTCTAACTTAAAATTCAAAGTAACAGTTCGGAGTTTGGACTTGTAGCCGGTGTATAACAATACGCTGACCGTCCATTCCATAGGACGTATGAAACAACAAGTGACATACGGAGGTAGTACGATCCTCAGTCTCCCCTTGTTAGGAAATACAGGTGGGATGTTATTTTATTCATAGTAACATATACTAACTGGACTAATTACACTATAGGTCTTGAGACCTTTTAACACTTATTATAAGCTAATAGTGTCAGTAAGAATTAATATTAATTGAACTAATTGACACTAATCCGCCTATCCCTACAGTCCTATTCAGGGTGGGTTGCAGTTTCTGGTTGGTGGCTACCTAGTGATTATTGCTTGCTGGTTTGCTGGTTCCATAAGACAATGTGTCCAGGCAGAAGACCAAAAAGAAGTGAGCCTAATATTATCCCTTGTTATCCAGCTCTGAAAAGTTAGAATGCAAAAATAGTGTATCGAGAGGTTTCCAATTACGAATTTTGTAAATACAGGTACATCATCATCATTAGCCCTTATGACGATCGATCACAGGCGTGATGTTACATTCGACTGTAGGTCACAGGTCTCTTCTTAGAATGAGAAGGGTTAACTAGTCTGCCACAGGGCCAAGCGCGGGTTGTAACTTTATAAAAAAACTATTGTTTTATTAAGATTAATTACACCCAAAATATGTCATTAGTGTTTGAATGTTATAACATAGATGTTTAGGTTTGTTACACCCACACCGGCCAGAAATGGTACGAGTTAAATTGTTCGATAACTTGATTTAATTTGCCGGTTTGAAAAGTGCATGGGGGAATTTCTAAGTTCAACATCTACTGCGTGGTTGTATATGAAAAATTACTCGCGATTCGAGCACACCTTAATACGTAAGGTATCTCGCGATCGTCCACTGAGCTCCAGCAACGGATGGACAGGCGAACATTAATAATATTAGTCATTTGTAAAGCGACACGGCATCATGATACACATCTTTCCTTTAGTATTGTCACTTATTTGCCTGTTCAATGACTTCAGAGGAAGTGTGTTTGTGTTCCATACTAATATTGTGGGTCATTTATATAATATTCGACACCTGTATTGCATATTCTTTTAATTATTTTTATCACTACGATTTTTATTATATTGCCATGGCAGATCTGTTATGGGACAGCTAGAGAACACCGAGTGTGAAATACCTCTGTCCTTACAGACGGAAGTGCTTCATCATCGCTCTTTTTGTACACGGTAGTAAATTTCAGGAATTACAGATTTCAGGAGCAGGAACTATGTATTGTAACTTAACATCATACCGGTAATCCCTAAAGGGGTAGACAGAGTAGTGTAGTACACTTCCACGTCCCACCAGTTACGTTTACGTCCCATGGAGTAGGTGGTCAGCCTATTGCCACATAACGGGCACAGATCTAGACTCCGAGTTACTACTAGCAATTGAAAGTTAGAAAAATTGAATAGCCCCGAACCGGGATTTGAACCCAGCACCTCCCGATCGACAGTCGCGCTTGCAACCAGTCAACCCATGAGCCAGTCACGTATTGTACTGTTTAGTAAGAAATATAGTCAATTTTGCAACTAACTTTAAAAACGTTAGGTAAAATATTAACGATATTTGTTTGTATTGAAACCATGCTACACAGGTATTATGTGAATAAATATTAAGGTAAATTTTATGATGTGAATCGCATATCTCACTCTGGAGTTTAAGGTTAAAAAATATGTTAGTGTTCACTATTTCCTATTGAATTTCGGTGCATTTTCTCTTTTAGTGCGTGCGAATCTCGTGGCGCGAACACATTCATATCAGGTCTGGGTACAAAGCAAAATATTCTGACGGGATGATTTATAGGTTCAGCCTCCGATACGCAGCTCCCGCGACCTACTAACTAAGGCAACCTTCACATTTTTCGACACTCCTTTGTTGGCACGTGGTGAGCGCCCCCTCGCGGCAGCTCCGGCTGTCGTGTCATTGCTGCCGATCATTAATCATTACTCAATACGAGCATCAAACGAAACGGTACGGCGTCTCGCTGGCGGTTGCAGCGCCGATTGAAAGCATACCCGGAAAATATCTCTCTAGCAACTCTTTGTAACGTCTGCTCAATAACATTCTCCGTACTCTCCCATCTCTACTATTCAAATGCCACGGCTCCATTATCATTCATCTGAACGGTTCTGCAATCAAAGTCACAAATTTCTTCATAATTTATTTTATCATCTTTACCAATTCTCAAATTTAATACATTATATCAATACAGTACAATAATTTAAATGATCATGTAGCATACTTCCCTAGAGTTCTCATTTGAACTGGAATGAACGATAAACATATTTATATTTTATTAATTAGAAAGAATTAACACAACTTAATAAACAATATGGTACAGATAGAGAAGAACAGAGAGAAAATCATAAACATTAGGCAATTTACTATTGCACAGAATAGACCATATCTAAGCCTTCGAACGTGAAAAGATTAAGAAAATTGCAACATAAGTCTAACTTGAAAGTTATTCGATTCGATTACACTAAGTTAATATAGTATTTACAAACAATAAATAAACCAACAAATGAATCAAAGACGGAATTAAAATAAGCTTTTAGTCACAAACCAGATTTTTCAATGAAACGAACTCAAATTGCGCAGTTTACTTAAGAATAAAATTTAACAAAATATCACAGTTGACCACGACGTATCTAATAAGTAGTAACAAAAAGATAAACCATGATTCATAAAAAGTTGCCATTTGAATGGAAGGAGATTGAGCGAAAGCAAGAACTGGTATTAACATCAGAACACTTTAGAGAAGAAATAAAATTATTTACTTACTAAATATATTTAAGTACATTATACAAATACGACATTAAAGATTTAAAGTAGGCAAATTCACATGAAATGTTTAAATGGTATTAATCGTTGGTGGATAATTTAAAAATTACTATATATAATAATTCTAAAAGATATTTATTTTATTAATCGTGAAACGTAACTCATGCGATGATAAATATTTATCATTTACGACTAAGACAGGAACATAAAAACAGTTCTTCAAAAAGAAGATACTATACCGAATATATTAACTTTTGTCGTACTCTCTAGTGAGATATTATCATTATTTACAATCAAGAAGAATCTACCTATTCACAAATCTAATGTTACTGAGCTTAGAATTTTTAATCATTTTCACAGCGCTTACGCAAGCCGTACTTAATTTAATATATAATATTTTAGCCGTTAATAATTAACTAGATAAAGTTTTGAAATGCTCTAAGAAAACATTGTTCGAAACTGCTGGATATTTCTCGTTGTTTGCTCTTTGAATTTTCCAAAATTTACTTTATCCCTGTACATTTCCGAATTTGCTTTTTGTGTCGATGGTTCGTTAACATTATGATAATTTCAAGTGACGTCACACGTTTTGATGTGGCGCAGTTGTTCTATTAAATTTTAAATAGCTTGAATCTAAAAACACATCTATCTTAATATCTACGTAGCCATCACAATTTACACTATTACTCGTGAATGTTATCTTACAAATTTAGAAATATTATGCAGAACGAATTATAGCTTATGACTAGGTAAAGTTCTTTCTACACGAGAGATTAAACAACATTTTAAAATTACACGTGAAAGTAATAGCAACACTTGATGATACAATCTTTACTGTATTTCAACTAATTACTCATATCTTTATCTAATAGATATTTTGTTACAAGTTTGGTCTTAAATTAACACTTGTTTTTTAAGTAGTCTCTAAGTTTGTCGCTTCATGTTCGCTCGCAGAAGTACTGACACTCGTAAACGTCACTGATAAAGTCACAATAACAATTAACAAATTAGTTTTATTCCAAATAAATTTTTCGAGCAGCGAATAACTGATCCCAGTCTGGTTACTGTAACATGCGTTTTCGTACCAAACGTTGTTACACACAACCTCGTTAACAAACGACCGACTGACTATTTCATTGAATCAGTTATCCACTGTTCGAAAAATTCCACTGATCCTATGCAGAGAGATGCGCGAATTGACTCGGGTGAAGGTCGAACTGGTAGGGATGGCCGTACGGGTTCATGTGGTACGGCACGATGTTCATGGACGCCATCTTGTGCTCCTTCTTCCACTTCATGCGGCGGTTCTGGAACCAGATCTTAATCTGGCGCTCGGTGAGACAGAGCGCGTGGGCGATCTCAATCCGTCTCCTCCGCGTCAGGTACCGGTTGAAATGGAACTCCTTCTCCAACTCGAGCGTCTGGTACCGGGTGTACGATGTCCTCTGACGTTTCGTTTCTCCATTGGCGTTCACCGTACCTGAAAATAACAACATGGACTATTAATGTCTTAGAAATGTACAGAGCGTAATATAAATGTACCAGTTCACAATGTATTTATTATGTTGGTTGCAAAATGCGATGTGAACTAATATTTAGAACTAAAAGCCCGTTTGAGCGCCAATGAATAGTTGGCTCGATCGACTTCGTGCCTTGCTACGCTTGCTCGATTGTGATGTACTGCTTGGGGCCATGCGCACGATTCAGAACGAGATTTCTGCTAAAAGTAAAAAGAGCACCTCAACTTATACTTTCTTTTTTCTAAATCGAAATGAACATTTACTGTACATGAAGTACTCTGTGTAGTGGTTTACTGTGTTCGTACGCAATGTCATTATGGAAAAATAAATCCTCATAACCGGACATAACAACGTTGGGCACCAAGGAATATATGTTATCGTATTTATAGCATAGTTGTGGTTTTAGAAGTAAATTTGTGAGACGGCCAATGAAGTGTGGAAGGTTGAAATTGCGTATGTACGTATCAAAGAAGGGAGTGTCGGTGGTGCGAAGCGTCGATCGAGTCATGGGTTGCATGCCGCACCTGTCCCGGCGTGTCGGCGGCACGGCCCACCGCTTGGTCCGGCTTGGACGGCCGCCAGTCCACTCTTGATCGATACGCGGCCCGTCTCGGCTATGTCTACCAAATTAAACTGTGCCATTTGTTATATTTCTTTAAGCAGCC
>DWJK01002897.1:0-13902 GCA_018248815.1 Croniades pieria auraria
CAGGGCGCGATGGCGCTCATTGGGGGAGGCCTATGTCCAGCAGTGGACAGAGATAGGCTGATGACGATGACGATGACTACAAAGTAAGTAAGGAACTGAAAAGTATAACATATGTATCTTTACTATAAAGTAAGTTAGTAAGTGAGGACTATAAAGTAAAAGTAACTGTAAGTATTAAACATTGACTTAGCAGTACTAAGCTAATTTATTACCTTATTTCCCATGACCATAAAGTATAAGCCATTTTTATATGTTATTTGATTATATGTCATTAATATCGTAAATTAATTGTTAAAGTATTACATAAATCTCAACTTATTAAATATGATAGACAAACCTGCGTAATGTTGTTGCGAACAAGATTATGTTTTCACCGGGAACTTTAATCGACTCGTTTTATATCGTATTAACTTTTTATAGGACTAAGGCTTAAGCTGTGTGATTATTGGATAGGCTACGGTTGTGGGTAGCGGTAGTGAGGGTGAAAATAGGGCAAAATACTCTGTGCGTCCAATAATGCAGCCATCCTTGTGAACGTAGCTGTCTATAATTAACTTGGGTTTTTTCACTCATGGCAGTCGATTACGGTGTTATTGATGAGTGCCGTATACTGGCTTGGAGATTTGACTGGTTCGGTGGCTTAGTGGTTAGTGAACTTGATTACTTAGCGGGAGTCCCGGTTGCATTTTCAGCCACGAAAAATAATTTAGTTTGTCCGCGTGTAAAATTCTCTGTGCTCCCAAGAACGGTTATAACGGTTAGTTTCTCGATCAATACCGTTTATAAAATGTTCGGTTATTAGTAGTCGAGCTTGTGGTATATACATATGTATGTACATACGTAAATTTTAATTTATATAGCTAGATTTAGATATATATACGTATATTTATGTATATTTCAAATTATACGTATAGGTTCTTAAACTAAGATATAATATGTAAATTTTATTAAGAGACGATTTATAAACGGGAAATTGAGAATTTCCTCTAAGAAGGATATTCGAAGATTACTCCACGACGCTTTACCCGCAAGTATAACTGAATAAATTTGCAGAAATATTTTTAATGGTACCGGAGTGCTTCGACAAGTAGCTATCAGAGGATTTTATCGAATAACAACAGTCGAGATTGACTGAGGTAACTGAACCCGGAAAACGCTAATGATTATTGACCAGTAGGGATGTCGGTTTTGTTTTTCTGCTATCATTTTCTACCGTCCTCCAAGCGATGAGCAAAACGAAACAGCTATCGGTCAGAAAGGCTTTTTCGAATTTATTTTATCGTCCCGCCAGTCTGTTGGTGGGGTAGGCAGAGAGCACTGAGAGCCAATATCTCTATCATTACAAACCTTCTGTGTTTCTCCTATATTCATCTTTCTAATGAACGTCCTCTTATTTCGGGGGCTCTAAATTTAAAATTGAAAGTAGAATCAAAATTATACACTGTTCTTGCACAACTTTTGTATTGACCTTTGTTATATTTATTATGTTTTTAGTGTATTAACATCTTCCTTACCTTTTCACTTTTAAGCACATTCCACGCAGGCTCCATTTTATTTAGAGTTTTTACGTGGAAGTCTTAAAGTTACAGCTTGTTTTCCTGTCATAAGCTAGCAATTTACTTTTTTATATTTCAGTAAATAAGTAGAAAGCGTCGCCTGCCAGTCCATCTAAGGACCTAACCCACGTAAGAAGTATAATTTGATCACACCCTGATAAGTTGGTTCCTCAGAAATCATTAGGAATACTTCATGTTTTAATTTCATACTGTAAACCGGGTTATAACAATGCAAACCCACAGAAGCAGATGCAGGTTTCAGATCTGATTAATTCCGGATGCAGCTCCACCCGTATCTCGGTTAAATACGACATATTATGTTTCAGGTTTATGCTCTATCATACCGCGTCATGAATAATTCAACGGTGTAACGAACCTGCTACCCGGCGAGTTACTTTGCCTTTACCCATAAAATTACCTCGCCGTTATCTATAAACACTCACTAAGTGTAAGGGGCAGAAAATGAGTTCGATTAAAAGAGCGTAGCCTCAACTACCCAGCATTTTTTTTTTAGAGTCAATATAATAACAAACATAAGAGAACAGTCGCTTCTTATAACAACTCTCCTCATTACCGATTATGAATTATGCACATATTGTTTCGTTTCGTAATGGTCATAGTTTGTTAATCTTCGAATTTTGAATACAATGTTATTTGCAGAAATACTTAAATATTGTTATTACGTAACTATTTTATTACTATTATGAATAATCACGACTTTTATTTGTGCAATATAGCCGTATCTATGAGAAAAGGGTTCTAGCTTAGCGTGAATTTGTAAGGATGAAAGCATACAAGCATATCTACCTAGCAAGCGTTTAAGCGTGCTTCGTTTAGGGTAGTCAGACAGTAATTTACACACATACATGTATTAAAATTTAACCGAACAGATATGAAGTTTCCATTGAGTTCCATTGATCATAATCATTTATGTAATCGATAATTGACCCCTATATACGTTTTAATAGCCCTATTTGCGTATAACACTTTCAGTGGATAGCATCTAAATGTGTACTTAATAAAAATATTCTATATATGAGTAAATATGACGAGAAAATCCTAAAAATCACGTATCGAAATAATTAATTTACGTAAATGTTTGTAATATTGCCGTTACGATAAAGAGGTTTTGAGGTTGGATGTGCACTATGCAACAATTGAAGTATACTTTTAGATTTAATGTATATGTCGTTAAGCAAGACTGGGGAATTAAACACTGATGGGTTTTGGATTGAATTTTGTTTGGAGCAAAGTCATCAACAAGGTATCGGGCGTATAATGGCTTATTAAACGGACAATATGGAAGCTCATGATAAAGGCCGGTTCAGTACAATGCTACTTTAACACGTTCTGTGTAACTGAAAGCGTTAAATAAGAATTTTTGAACGTGCTCATAAACACCCCCCCCCCTCCCCTCCCCCCCCCTTCCCTTCCCTTTAGGAAACCCTTAAAACAGTGCAAAGTGGCGGAGGATTCGAAACATAGGGCTGTTGTACAAAATGAAAAAATCAAAACTTAGATTTTATGCTGAGCGGGCTTTCACGAAAATTGCTGGTCTGGTTTTAATGAGACTTTTATTGTTAACTAGTTTTGGAAGCGGGCCAAAGTTCGTCACGTGTGTCAGCTTTGTGTCTTACGTAACAGTCATCTCTCTATTATAAATGATTGGGCTTTCGCATTGTTTCGACCAGAACCTGCATAGAAGTTGTACCGTGGAGGGTTTTAACTGAACTGTCATTAAGTAGTTGGCTACAGATTTCCTAAACTCACGTCCAGTACAACAATACATACAATTTAAAATTTTAATATAGAGATTATACTTGAATAGATACTCCGATAATAATATAGGTACTAATTTAAATGTATGAAATCAAGTGTGTGTAATCTAATCGACTTTAACTGTACGACTAATAGCTACTAATAATAATTTTGTAATTATTATTCTTAATTATTAACTAACGATAAATATTGATTATTATTTATCATTATTCAAAGCGATTACGGGGAGTTCGAAGTTGCTAATTGCAAGGCGTTTTGTATATTGCTATATCGAGAATCATTTAATCAAAATTAATAATAATCAGACAGAACGTGTACATAAATCCAATCAAATGCTTTAGTCAAATATTTCACTTCAGTACCATCACTTTGTAAATTAAGTTTACGATTGACTTTTACAGTCGAAAGATGAAATAGTTACGAACTGCGTAACTTGAGATTCTTCGCACGTTATGTGGCAGGTAACTCCCACTTTATTTTATTACTTCCACCGATGGGAACTCGGATAAAATTGAAATTGAGAGATTCAGGAATAATTTAAGAGATCTACTGTTCCTGGTCTCTTTACGGTCCATAAACTCATACAATGGATCTTTCGTTTTATGCCACTGTTTTGTGTACAAATATATACTTAGGTAGACAGTCAACAAAGTTTATGTTGACTTTAAAATTGCTGTAAAGAAATAATATGAAACGAAATATATTAAAGACGCAATTTAAAAAATATATTAAAGACGCAATTTAAAAAATATATTAAAGACGCAATTTAAAAAAAAACAATTATCATATCAATTGTTTTATCAAAAAACATATATATTGTCTGTAGTCAATGTAAATACATATGAAGAATAAAATGTATATTAAAAATCTGATTATTATCTCAGCAAAAAGGGGTGTGAAATTCAATTATTAAAATTCACAGAAACAATCAAACACGGTTGCAAACACAAGTTCTAGTATAAACAAGTTGTTCATCGAGTACCTGTTCATAAGACATTTATAATTAATAGGAACATCGCCTTTGCTTCTCCACCAGTAGGTGCAGGAGCTGATAATAAATAGTAATGAAAGCAGCTAGAGGCGATATACGTCGCAGCGAGATTAATAGTCGCAAGGTTTCTCGCGCATACAAGGCTGCATGTATGGAAATTATATATCAGTATCGAGCTATTGAAAGGTAGTACGAATGGCGTATTTCCAATGTAAAGTCTTTTGATTCTTGTGTGACAGTATTCAAATGAGTTTTGCATGTTCAAATTCATATGGGAAAAAGCATGGAGACTTTGAGACTGGAACAGTTCTAAAATGTGCTCTACATTTAACGCAACATCACACCTACATTTTTCCGAAGAGCTAGGTAAAGGAGTATGATACTATCAGTTTTCATCAGTTATGTTATACGTTCCATGGAATAGGGACACAATACGAATATTAAGCCTTTTAAATCGTCGTCGCTCCATCTATTTGCCTTTTCCACTTTACAAATTCGTCTAAACAGGGTGATCCTTACAGAGTGCTGAGAATAAACGATCATCTGAAACTTTTTCGCATTCCTAATAAAAAATGGAAATATTCGAACGAAGTATTCGATAATAAAAAAGAAAAAAAAAGTTAACTTTTTGTTGAAATTAAATATTAAATGTAGTAACTTAGAGTGGATATTTTTATCAATACTTCTGAAATTTTAAAATTGTTTTCATACTGATCTACTCTAGAATTTTGTAGCCACAGCATTAGTAATTATGTTAGTGCTATTGTAATGAGGAGAAGAAAACAATCCAAGTATTGTCATATTTTACAAGTAATAGCTCTCATTAATGTATTGACAGTCACCTGAGCTCCAACCATTCCTTCCTTTAGACGAGGCAGGTCGGTATGGGAGTACTTGGAGATGGACCAGGGCTCGACGCGGGTCAGGTCGGTGTCCAGTTCGAACTCGTTGATCTGGTTGCGAAGAAACTTGCGAATGTTCCATGGGAGATCGTTGTGGCTATGACAGAAAAAAAATATTTATGTCCTAATACTTAACAGGAAAATTTTTGTACAAGCATATTATAGACGGATTTTATAATTAAATTAAACGTCATCCCCGAAGAGGTAGGCAGAAATTAAATCATAATTAATAATACTGAATGATATTCAATATTACAGTTATGCTATATATGCCTTAAAATACGAAGAGATTTATACCAAATGTTACAGTACATTACATTATGTAGGTGTATTTAAAATTCGGTATCGAAAAAACATTGAGGTCGGTTAACAATATGTACCGTAGTATAACACCTTATTGGTGTTTGTTATGTTTGTCTTGTCTCTTACGAGTAAGACGTTATTCTAGTAGCATGGAAACAATTTTTTAGTAGAAAAAAATGTCAAAAATATTCCCTTTAACACATTTGATTCACACGTAACAATAAATTAGAAATTGGTAGAATATTAGCGTGTTGGCCACGACACACCAATATTTTGATGTACGAACATTGGTACGGTTTTTAAAATTGTGTGGTACAAACCCATCAGTGAGGGGTACTTCCTCGAGGATCTGCTTGGCAATCTCGAGCCGCTCGCGGTCGTACGACGCGGCGGCGACCACCGCGGTCACCGCCAGCAGCACGCACGCCACCGCTCGGCGACCGTTACGATTCACCATCTTAACTATTGAAAAAAAACTTTATATGTATATTTTTAATTTAAAAAATTCATTTAAAATTGAAAACTAATTTTAAATTATACAGGACATTTACATAAATTCAAATTTATTTTTTACCCTTAAATTATTTAAATATTTTAAGCGATGAGGAAAATATTGTGTAGTATATTTCTGTGTATCTATGTATGTATATTATATATAAAATACAATAATGTACAAATTATCTTTTTGACGTATAAAGTGAACAAGTATTTTGTTGCGTTTTTGCGGTATATATCTACGCATTGTTATATGTATTTAGAATCAATTTGTAACCAAACCGTATGAAAGTACAATCTTAGACTGGAATTGGCCGTGTGCGGTAGTCGTAAGCGGCATTGTTAGGTACATAATCAGGAAAGGTTCCGTCTAACTTTAGTTTCTAACTCATCGAAGTCCGAATCCCACGTTCTGCACTTGTTAGTGCTGTACACGACCCCATTTTCTTATCTTTTTTAATTTTTGTAAAGACACCCGCCAATAAATAGTTCGGATTTAAAAACGTAATAAAACGAATAAACGTTTCTGTTTCTAAAATCTAAAATACACAAACACACAGACACACATTTTTTCCATATTCTTCATTACGTTAAAGACGCAGAACAACAAAAATCATATTCTAAATTTTATATCATTGGTTCTCTTATTGACTCTACATATTTATACAGGTAACTTGTTATTAGATATACAGTTAGGGAACCCGCCAAATATATCTCGATACTAACCTTATAATACTTGTGAAATACAGGAAAATCAATTGGCAAATATGCGATAAAACATCATATGTTTTACCAAAGGATACGTAGGGAGCGTAACGTCAGAACCTTGGGATTTACGCAGCACTTGCAGTTTATTGAATTTCGCGGGCCGTATGTCACGTAATGTCAGCACTTACGAGTTTCCCCAATTTGTATATACATCAACAGTTCTAGTAGAACAGATTAAATTGTCTTACTTATTATTACCAGTGAAACAAAACTGTCTTTATAATATACCGCACGTAACATAACTTCTGAATTTGTTTACCTTTTTGAAGAATGGATAAAGGAAAATTGCTTTGTTTTGTCTTTGTGCATACCGAGTACCCTGTAACACGGATTCTCCACTGGTACAGGAACCCGTGCCAATTAATTGTTATATACATACATTATATATTTTATGTAATAAATAAATGAAATTCAATTATGCGGGTGTTGTCATTGTAACCGCAATATCCTGCCTAGTTTAGTACTACTGTCACACCTTTAAAAGTTACACTGGGGATGCAAACTGAGTCGCTCGCCTAACAGTCCCCTTCAAATATTTGCAAAGCTAAAAGGATAGACAGACTCGCCGCTACTGGACTCGATTGAATAACTCGATGATCCTGTATCAAACTCTAACGGATAGGAGGTAAATTTTCAAATCCTAACGCGACCTAGGTCCCGTGGAAACTAAAAAAGCAATTAAAGTGTGGAATAATACATTTATTAATAAATATATTTCTTATTAAATATCTATAAAATATATATTAAATTGAGTAATTGAGTAATTGTATGCTAAATACATGATGATTTATAATATTCTCTTAAAA
This sequence comes from Croniades pieria auraria, assembly GCA_018248815.1. Taxonomy (NCBI): domain Eukaryota; kingdom Metazoa; phylum Arthropoda; class Insecta; order Lepidoptera; family Hesperiidae; genus Croniades; species Croniades pieria. The sequence continues at coordinate 7,601 of DWJK01002897.1, forward strand.
TAGGATTAAATTTCGTAGCCGCGATGTCAAAACCAAATATACTGATTCCAATTATTATTTCACGCTTGTGCTCTCCTCATACGCAAACCACAGTCGCATGAGAATTTATGAGATGGCGTTATACAATGTTTGATGTGTTAGACGAGGATAGCGATACCAACTTTGTCACCCTCTGAACAGGGCAGGTTATCCCTGAGCTTGTCTAGAATACGTAATGAAGGTCGGCAATGGCGTCTGTAAAAGGTAATTAGAAGATCTCAGAGCAAACGTCATCTCTTTGTTCCCTCACGAAATATGTTTCTTAGAGACAACTATGGTGAGTTTCTTCTTATATTATTAGCTTCGGGTTTTTAGTTGTATGAGTTTATTTTGTTGCCTCATCACGATAAAAACATGCAAATCGCAAATGCAAATGCAAATTTTAAATTGTCTTTCCGTATTTGTTGTTATTCTTTGCTATTTTTTGTCTACTCATCTAACTTTTAATATCATCGTCAGCCTCTCGATGTCCACTGCTGGACATAGGCCTCCCCTAATCGGCGCCACTCCATCCGGTTCTGGGCCTTTCGAATCTAGCAGATTTAATAATGACTCCATAAATTGCCATTCACGTTTAATTCTCTTTCCGCTCGACAGCACAGTACAGCAGTACAGTTTTTTGAGTAACTTCATGCCTATAATCCTCGAAGAGGTAGACAGAGGAGTGTAGTACACACTCACGTTTCACCAGTTACGCTTACGTCCCATGGAATAGATGGTAAGCCTATTGCCATACTCCAGGCACAGATCCAGACTCCGAGACGCTATAAGAAATTTAAATTAGAAAAATCCAGTAATAGCCGACCCGGGATTTGAACTCAGGACCTCCCGATCGGCAGTTCCACTTGCAACCACTCGACCAACAAGGCAGTCAAAACTATGGATATATATTCAGGTTATTATTATTTTATTATATACAGACATATGCATATATTACACAGCCTGTAAACTTTCCCCTCTAGAATAAATATGTTGTATAGAACAGTACATCAATAAAAAAATACGTTTCTGACAATTACATTACGCATTAAGACAATGTGTGGATACTTAATGGATATTGTAAAAATAAATGAATGAATTGTATTCATATGTATTCTTTCACGATAAGAATATAAGCAAATAATAATATTTGCGAGTAACGGACGATAAATTATGTACTGTAATAAATATAAACTGTATTCGTCATCATCATTAACCTGCTGCTGCTTACTGCTTACTGCTGAACTTAGATCTCCCTTAATTGGTTATTTCGGGTTCGCAGAGCAAGGGATTCTCGCACCGCCTACGCTGCTGTCCGTCGGCGGCCGGGCCTTTTAGCCGTACCTAGACCGACCACGCCACAGCGCTGTCGGCCAGCGCCGAGTTTAGCCGCCCCTTACGAAACCCTATATCCCGACATGGGATTGGAGGTTGTATTTTCTCTGACTAATAGTGTTAAGCAGATCCAATTCACAGATCCTATTTAATAGTTACAAAAATTGCAGTTGTACAGCTGAACTATGTAGGTACCTACATTTTGTTGCATATAAGAGAAAGTTTAAGTTATCCATATGGTCATTTTGTCTATTAAAGTGTACGTCTCCTCTTTTATTATCTCATTACATTCAAAATTTTATTGGTGTACATGTCATTTAACATCATGTGAAATATTAAGATAAATTGAAACGGCAGGAGAGAAAGGAAAGACGGCAACGGAAAGGAAGCGTCGCATGTAATATTGCAATATTGCACACCGCTATTTTCTTAACATTTACAGCGTACCAAGTAATGTTATGTGAAAAATATGTATTTCATGAGTACTAATGGACGAATAAACTACACTTAGTTTCGTTCCGCACTTAGTTCTTTTAATGGTACCCTCGGTAACTTTACAGCGCGGCCAGGAGCTCCTCTCCGGAATCGCCGCTATTTGTGTGCAAATTCTACAAGTCGAATGGCTTTCTGCAGTTCTTATTGAATGAAGAAAGCATAATTTACTTCGATAGCACGTCATAAACCATATTAGATACAATTTTCAATTCTTTGAACTCAAACATTGTCGCCCGGTATCCGTACAGTGCAGACGCGTATTTAGTTGCTGATCAAAAATTAATAATCGTGCATTTCAATTATTGCTCTTACGACGTAAACGACAAAGTCTAGTTCACATCAACGCTTGTAGTGGAATTGGGACACTATTGAAATTCAAAAGACAAGAAATACGTCAGTGACAAGCCCCTTCACTACCGCGCTCAAATACGTAGTACTGACATTCACTTACGTCACTATATGATCGTGCGTGGTACAAGTCATGAGCGTAAAACGTTCCCCGCCCGGCCGAAGTGGGTCATTCCCAGACCTATCAGCTACGACTGAGGAACCAACTAACCAGCAAATCACCTTTAGAAAAAGAAAAGTACCTGATAGCTGTAACTGAAGAACAGCTACAGTCTTTTCGTAAAGATATTATGAGGATGATGGACAAGTTTACAACAACACAAGAAAATACATTAAAATTCATGCGTGAAAATGTGCTAGAGATGAAAACTCAACTAAACGATATTAAAACAGCCATGGACAATATGAACAGAGAACAAATTTCCATGAAGGCAGAGTTATCTAAACTTGTAGATAAAAATAAAACCTCTGAAACGAAGATTCATGCTCTTGAAGAGGAATTCAATAAAATAAAACAAAATTTACCCAGCAGCGCTCCTAAGACTAAAGCAATTGATGAAGGTATATTTCAAGAGCTGCAGGACCGTGCTAATAGGGAGAAAAACATTATACTGATAGGAATTCCTGAATATAGAAGACCAAATTTAGAAGAAAACGTCTCCTTTGACAAATCTGAGGTGTTTAAAATTGTTAACTTACTAATTAATGATTGCCCAAACCCCACTAAAATATTTAGACTTGGAAAGTACAACCCAAACAAAGACCGTAGTATCAAGATATGCTGTAGTGATCCACAGACGGCTAAACTACTCCTGCGAAACAAGGACAAGCTTCAACACAACATTAAAATATATTCTGACTCAACACCTATGCAGCAGAAATACCTAAAAGATGTAAGAAACGAACTCGCGCAAAGAACTGCCAACGGAGAAAAATATATCACAATAAAATACATTAGGGGAATATCAATAATAACCCTCTCAATATGGGAGGAGACTCATATTCCAACCGTGGAATGTTAATGGGTCGATAAAAAAAAAAAAAGGGAATATCTAAAATTGTATCTACTTTAGCCGATGAGACAAAAAACTAAACAGTTTATTAACTATTAATGACTCCGATACTACAACATACCAAGCACTAGACAATTACCAGGATGTATTCACCAGTAAGTCCAGTTTAAATTTTTTCCACACTAACATTAGAAGTGTATGTACGCCCGGAAAATTAGATGAGCTCAAGTGCATTCTCCATTCTTTCAAGAAGCGTATTCACGTCATTTTGCTAACGGAAACGTGGATAAGAACCGAAGAACAGGCTCAGAAACTTCAGCTACCAAACTACTCACACTATTATAACATTAGACTTGATGTGATCGGTGGTGGGGTTTCTATTTATGTTCACGATGATCTCAAACACGATCTAACAGCAACGACATACAATAGCGGTAAAAATTACTTGTAGATACTTCTACATAAGTACGCAATTGAAGTTGGAGTCGTATACAAGCCCGGGCACCAAACTTTAATGACTTCCTTGTTAATTATGAAACCCAACTATGACAACGAAATAGAGCAATTGTTTTTGGGGACAATAATATTGATATACTATCGACGGATACTAAAAGTAAGCGATACAACTCAATGATCAGTGAATCGGGATATAAGATTATCAACAGCAAAGACGCTAAATTCTGCACGCGTGTAACTGCATCTACTAAAACTACCATAGATCACATCGCCACAAATCTTAAAAAAAACTTTTTCCATGTGGTCATAATTGAATCTTCATTATCAGATCACAAAAACATGTATGTCGACCTTAAAAAAGTCAAACCACCGCAAAAACAAAGGATTCAGTATGAAGCTATTGACTTCACTAAATTATATAAAATAGCCGAATCGACTAAATTAAACAACAAAACCGAAGATTTCACTGAAATTGAAGAACAACTTAAGAAAACGATCTCGGAAAGTAAAATAACCAAATATAAAATACTTAACCATCCACAAAAAGAATGGATTTGCAAGGAAATAATAACTAAAATCGAAGAAAGAAATAAACTCTGGGGTGAACTAAAACAGAATCCTCACAATGACTTACTTCAGCAACAATACAGCGACAAAAAAGATAATTTGAAGCAAACAATTCGAAATAAAAAAGACAAATATTTCCTCGGACAACTCGAAAAATGCAAGAATAATCCTAAAAAGATGTGGAACATAATCAATACTTTAGCTAGTAATAAGACTGTTAAGAGTTGTGCTCCTCCAAAATTAATGACTGATGACGGTTTGTTAATTACAGATCCCATACAAATTTGTGAATATTTTAATCAATTCTTTTCGAATATAGGCACACAATTGGCCAACAAAATCCCTGCAAAATTTCACAATAATTATACATACACATTACCCAGACAAAACGTAGATAAACACAGTAATATATTTTCAGAATTTCCTCAATGCTCTGTTGATGAAGTTTCCAAAATTATAGATGACTTAGATCCCAATACTAGCATAGGTGTTGATGGAATCAGTACCAAAGCCCTAAAATGCATAAAAAATTTCATTATTACCAACTTAACCGACTGTATAAATAATTTATTAGCAAAAGGTATATTTCCAAATACATTAAAATTAGCCAAAGTGACCCCTATATTCAAATCTGGAAAAAAAAATAACCCTGGGAATTATAGGCCTGTTTCAGTGTTACCAATACTATCTAAGATATTAGAAAAAATTATGTACATCAGATTAGAAGGCTACTTAACGAAAACTAAATTTTTATATGAACAACAATACGGGTTCCGACCTAAGTCAAATACACTCAGTGCAGCAATAGACTTAGTAACGACTATTAAAACAAAAATTGATCAAAAACAAATAGCACTAGGAGTGTTTATAGATCTAAAAAAAGCTTTTGATACAGTTTCCCACTTTTTACTGCTAAAAAAACTTCTATCTATCGGTATCACTGGAATAGCCCACAAGTTGTTAAAATCATACCTGTGTGATAGGTACCAAGTTGTTAAACTTGGAAACTATCAAAGTCGCCCCCAACCCCTGACATGTGGTGTACCACAGGGATCAGTCCTTGGGCCCTTGCTCTTCCTAATCTATGTTAATAATGTCCACGAAGCAGATCTAAGAGGACAATTAACCCTATACGCAGACGATACATGTTTATTTTATTACGGCCAAAACATAAATGAAATTATACGAAGTGCACAAGAAGATCTAAATATTTTACAAAATTGGTTTCAGTATAATCTTTTAACGATAAATATTGAAAAAACATCATATGTAATTTTTAGTGCTAAAAATAAAAAAATTGCTAATCATAATAGTTTAAAAATTAACGGACAAATCTTACACAAAACGAACAAAGAAAAATACCTTGGCTTGTGGCTTGATAATAAACTAACATGGCGTGCACACATCGAACACATAGAATCTAAGCTCTCTTCATTAGTAGGATCATTACGTAGTATTGCTAGATGTATACCACAAAAAGTCCGCCCTCTAATATATAATGCCCTAGTAAAGTCTCACTTACTTTATCTCATCGAGGTATGGGGAAATGCAGCTAAAACTATCATAAAACCAATACAGATATTGCAAAATAAAATCATAAAAATACTATATCACTACAACTACTTAACTCCATCTAAAACTATATACAAAAACACAAAATTCATGAACATTGAACAATTATACAATTACAATACATGTATACTCATATACAAAATTATTCATGGAACTATTCAGTCACAAATTAAATTTACAAAAAAAGGAGAAACACTAAAATATGCAACTCGCCGCGCCAACCATTTAGTATTGCCATTCGTTAGAACGAATTATGGTAAAAATACAGTGATCTTTAAGGGAGCGCAGCTATATAACAGACTTCCAATGGATGTCAAAGATGCCAGCTCGCTTAAAAGTTTTAAAAAGAAGCTAGCGATTTTCATTTATTACAGTATAGCTGTACCGTAAAACTACTCTTAACTTGTACCATCGGTCATAATAGTTTGACCGAGTAAAACCAATATCATTTGTTTTGCAGCGAGCTGGCATTTTTTGTTAGACTACCCCCAAAATGTG
>DWJK01002898.1:0-13898 GCA_018248815.1 Croniades pieria auraria
AATTCTAAGGTGTGCAGGTTTCCTCACGATGTTTTCCTTCACCGTTAGCAAGTGATATTTAAATTTAAAATGCACTTATTTAAAGCGGTGCGCGCCATGGATTTGAACCCAGCACCCCGGGACTGAGAGGCTGAATTTTTAACCACTAGGCTATCACTGCTTCAGCACCGAATTATTCAAAAACGGTTTTATGTCATCGATAGCAAGTCCATCAAACGCGCGAGGCATGCGACCTGCTCGCGACCTCGTTAGCAAAGAAATTTTGTTCGTTGATAAAAATATTGACTGATCAATCCTTTAAACATGCTTTTGCTTGGTGCCTGATATTTTCAGACAAGGCGTTCCAGAGTCGCTACTCAAGTAACGTTATCCAAAATGCTCAGCTTTGCATAATAGTGATTTCTTTCAATATTTCTTCATCATTTAGTGCACGAGTATCTAAAGAAATCACTTTTATGTATCGGATCTGGATCGTTAAAATTATCAATCATGGTTTGATATAAGTCCTGTAGCAAACCTTTGTTTTGATAAACAATTATTAATTTCATTGTCTACCGTTAGCGAAACAAATTTGGTGTATGGATCTTTAAGTGGCCAGATATGTTGTGGACGTAATGTTAACAACGTACTTTTCGTTTCAGACCATCCTTTCACGCCGGCGCTACTGCGTATGGCACGACGGAAAAATATAAAACAATTCCCCCGCGGCGGAACCCTAACGAGCAGACATCGGAGCGGAATTACAAATTACGGAAAATTATGAGAAGCTTCAAATAATCATTAAACATAAACGCGTAATGGTTTCCCATTGAAATGATGGCGCAGCAGTAAACTGCCGCTGTAATGTCTCAACAATCTCTACTGCGGAGAATTGTTACGCTTTAGGGAGCATTAATCAGTTATTGCCTATTACACGTAACAAGAACACATTTCTTTATAATGCCTCGCGTAAACTTTACTATTGGCAGTTAATTTGATCACGTATACACTCGCTCCGAGCAGCACTCTTTGCGTATTGGACCGCCGCCATCACCCGCCGCGATGCTTTACTTAATTGCTTGAAGATAGAGTTTTCGTTAAATACCTTACCAAAAGCATCCCTTTATCGTTCTGCTGATGGAAACGAGACTCCTTTCAGACATATTTATTATATATAAACAAACCTTAGCATTCGTGCGCTTTTAAAACCAAAATAAAATATCTAATAGAATAACTTGGAATATAATACTCAGGTTAAAAATTGCGAGGATTTTTTGTTCATCGTCTTTGCTTCCTTTAACCTACTACAGCCTGAAGGGTAAGTTGAAGCCGATGAGTGAACGATAACTATAGAAATGTACGATTTTCAGTATTAGTGTGTGAAGATATTTTTACTGATAAGACAATGTAGATTTCATTTGCCCCCGCATCATATTGTGACATTTGTTTTAGATAGAGCTAACATTCTCACTTATGGATCAAGAGCCAGCTACGGTCACACCTTCGTTATTGCATAAAAGCTGAAGGTTTCTCTGTGCACGACCCCAACACAGGTAAGAACGATCAACGATTATGGAGTTTCGATTTTGGTTACTTTGGCAGATAACAGGTGGCAAAAGTGTATAATATAGTCCCTCATTTTGTTAATGTATAAAGCTCAATTTTTTTTATATTTACTTCGGAATAAAATTAGAAATCACGTCATTTATTGCCGGACACTTAGTGCGGTTTTAACATCCTGCCAGGCACCCCTAAACTTTTATAAATGATACGTTATATTATAAAAGCTGAATTTTTTATCTGATTTTTGGGTATCTATAAAAAATCCTTAACCCAGAACCCGGACAGTTTCAAGTCTTTGCATCTTGCCCGACACATTGACTTATTATTTGGAGTTAGATTCAACGATAACTATTGTGAACTTCAAGAAATTCATAATAACTGAGGTAGCGCAAGGTAGTGTCTTAGGTCCAATCCTATACTCAATATGCCCAAGTGTCATTCCAAAGTTAGGTAATAATAGGATGGTAAACTGCGCTGATGACATAGCCATAATGGACACAGCGGTCCACCGACTCGGCGAAACTAGTCTTTTAGATAAAACGCACCGCATTCAATTCGGTCCACTCGCTTCGGAGCTACGATACCACAGAGTCCACAGACATAGACATCGAACATTACATTACTCTTTTTATGTCAGAGCTTAAAAATATAGTTACAAATCAATATTATACAATAATCTAATATGCGTGGCGAAACCAAGTGCGATAGATTTTGTGGAGCCGCTTCGGCGAGATACCGCTGGATTTACGTGCGGGCTTTGTGCGGCGCGACGCAGCGGCCCGCCGAGACCGACCGCCCGCGCCACGTGGATATGGTATTCAGTTTGTGTCAGAGCTGGTGCCAATGATACCCCTATATTCTCAATGTAGGTAATAATATGTCCCTGTTTTCTTTTTGGCGTAATATAGGTGGTTTGGTGTTATCTATGTTATACTCGTGTTAGTTAGACGTTATGTTGCGTACATTTCATCGACTTGCATTTACTTGAAGTGTTTTTAATCCTTGTCACAATTTACATTTATTTGATTACACCCATATAACTTGTGAAGTCTGGTATCAGATAAGTTTTATAGAATTTCATATACTTACATAAGTAAGGGGGCGTCAACTAATTACGTGAGTTGATTTTAGAATTGTTCTCGTAATGTGACCTCGTAAATCTATCGAATTTATTCTAAAAAGAAAAATCATAATTTGCTTTGGTAAGTAGTTGTATTACATTGTATTACAATACTATTTTATTGCAATTTACTCTGTTTCTTGTAAAAAAAATTACGTGATATTTGCCGAGACCTCCCCTCTCCTCAAATTAAATGAGATGATATTCGACTTGATCGCCTCCCCTCTTGAACACCTCACGTAATTAATGAACCCCCTAAGGCGTTTATACATTTGTAAGTATAATCCAGCATGTGGCGGGAGGCTACGGCGCGGCGGCATCGTTGTGTGCGAAGAAGCGCCGTGAACACCATTAACAGCCGCGAGCAGCCGCCGGCCGCGCTCCGGGAGCGTCGCGCCCGCATCTTTTCCGCGTCATTGGGCGGGCCACGCGCTCTCCTGGATAACGGGATACATATGTCACGCGGACTTAATGCTCTCCCGCCTCACTGGACTCTCGCCACCGATTTATGCTACAGCCGCTTTTTCTTATCGACCCTATTCTACCTAATTCGGTATTTTCGCGGTGCATTAAGTTTAATCGCAGATAATCTAGTGCAACTACCCTGTAACACATTTTTCGATGACTACGGCGACAGGCCTCGTCGTAAATCTTCTTGTTACTTATCTTCGGTTTAATCTCTAATGGATGTCTCCGTATATACAAGAATGACTGGGATATTGGAATACGCACCCTTTTTGCGAAGTGTGTTCGATTATATTTGGATAGATTCTTGATCAGGATAGTAAGACAGTACTATCCACGTACCTGTGCGGTCACCGACACACGCGTTACATCGCGACAATCGTCCAGCAGTAGTTGAAGACCCAGAGGCAGGGCAGTACAACGTGTAATTGGAATAGTCATTTTTAGTATTTACTGCAATACCAAGGATTGTATGGAATTGTTCTAAAAGGAAAAGTTCATTTGCTACAGATAATTAAATAATGATTTTTGACCTGAATTTTAAGACTAAAGATTGTGGCTGACGGATATTAAGAGAAGGAGGGTTTCAAAGACGAACGGCAACTATGCAAAAGGATTTTTTACTAAAACAAGCGAAGTGAGCACGAGTAAGAAGGGAAAGATTGTGCGAAGGCGGGACAGTCATATTATGATACTTAACATCACGCCTGTAATCCCCGAAAGGGTAGGCAGAGGAGTGTAGTACACCCCCACGTTTCACTAGTTACATTAAAGTTCCACAATGGAACAGGTGGTGAGCATGTTGCCATACACCGGGCACACATCCAGATTCCCAATCATTAATAGAAATTCTAAATTAGAAAAATCCAACAGTACCCGACCCGGGATTTGAACCCAGGACCTCCCGATCGACAGTCGCTTTTTCAACCACTCGACCAACGAGGCAGTCCATATTATGATACCTGAAAATATATTTGAATCGTTCTTAGTGCAGGCAGTAGGACTGAATACCACGCAATATACAGTATTCCTAAGGTGAATATAAATAAGCTATATGTATAATAAATACAATTCTTAATACATGTATAAACTGTTTTACATCTGGATACAGTACATTTGTTCAGTATTAAGATGTAAAATTCGTCGAGAAGATAAATTACGAGAAGTAAATACTCCTCAACACACAACACAGCAGATAGAGTCACTAACCAACGGACCTACGAGCATGTCAGTGACATAAGATACATTGCACATTAAAATATTTACGAATGTAATAGTTGGAAATTTAAATCAACTTTTCTTTAAGTCGGCTCAAAACCCGTGCTCGAATATCGAATAAAGGACCCCTAATACTCCCTTTTTGAAATAATTGACCAAGAAAAATTGGATTATCCTGTTAAGCGCACCTTTAGAATAAAGCTAAAGAAAATAAATATAAGGATCCACGCACTTACTCGCACAGCTACGATTTTATCTCGACGGCGTAATAAAGCTCTCACAACTCCCGACTTCATTATATTTCATCAGCCTTTTTAGCAAATACGTATTTTTCTAACCTTTCAGGAATGAGTGCTTTTAATTTCTGTTATAATCGCGTAAGTAGGAAAGAAAGAGCTATGATTTCGCTATATTTTCCTTTTGCAGAGACGGCACACTGCCGGCACGAGGGGCGAATCTTCGTGCTGTTTGTATCCGTGTGGTGATGTGATGCTGCATGTGGGTATTACTTGTAAATTGAGTCAAAACCTCTTCGATTATTTTTCGTGTTGCGACTGTGATTTATATGTTTTTTCTTCCGTATCCACGAACAAAACGCAGCTTAAGGTGAGAATAATCACCGTCGGCGCTGGGGTGCAGCGCGGGGCATAAATAATTCTCGTGGGTGTCGCAAAAAGACAGCAATCGTTAGGTGGCATCAGTTCCGCGTCATTTGGGCCGCGGCCGCTTCGTGCGGGCCGCGGCGGGGGCAGGGCTCGTTAGCTTTAGCTCGCTGCACGAAGCAATGACAAGAGATGTTTGTACCTTCCATAAGTGAATGCTTTCAACCGAACTATACGCAATTTTGACATTTTTTCCGATTCTTTTACAGGCTACTGTGGAATCTGCCAATCCGTACTTGGCCAGTGTGGCAAACTGTGGTCTTAACCCTCTCATCCTAATAGGAAATCCATGCTCTCACAGTGGAAAATTGGATATTAATTAAACTTGTTCATTTGTAATGTTTAGTTATGTTTACAAGTAGTAAAATATTGTTCTATTATATTGTTACTCTGTTTGTACTCAAGGATACTCTGTACTAGGTTCTTTTTCCTTAATTAAAAATCGTTATGTATTTCGCGTTCTCATTTCGTATTTCTCTGTTAATGCTAATGTAACGATAAAACAAAATCACAATAAGCGATACGGAGAAATAGAAAATATTAAAAAAAGAAATAGAATAACCCGTGTGTGATTGAGTAAATAAAAAACATGTGATTATTTGCTCGGATCCCGGTAGGTGGCTCCTCGTACGTGTGCACGGCTGTGAGGAGCGAGGCGCGAATTATTGGCAAGAAAATTGTGCTGAGTGCGCGCCTCGCCCGCTTATCTGCGCGTTACAACTGCCTCGTAATGATCTTTTTCGCATGTCGTTGGCCGTATTTGCGTGCTGATTGCCTCTTTTTGTCTTTTTGCGAGCATTTTAGTAGGTGTGAGCGTATACTGCGGAAAACGTTTACGCGGATATACTGTAACCTTCTAAACGGGAAATGCGATTGAGGAAATATATTAAGTTCGTGCGACGCGAGTGCGGTGTATGTTGCCGATATATATGTATAGAATAACGACTATCCATTTGTTTAGGTTTCGATTACATGTAGTATATAGATTTATTTAAATTATATTCGTTGAACATTAAATTTATGTATGAACACAAAAAATAAGTTTCTATATTATGTAAATGTGACAATCAACCACATCGTATGTATATGAGTATATATTAATCATAACTTTCCCACTTACCTACAGCACAGCATAAAGGCCTTTATGTTTAGATGTAGGTAAGCACAAACACGTATCCGTGAAGTTAGCAACACTTAAAACACAACACAGTTATGTCTAACACAATAATAACGTTACAAATTAACGGGCCGTTATACAGATATTGTATTGTCTTATTTGATTATAAATGACTGCCTCGTTAGTCGAGTGGTTGCTAGCGCGACAGCCGAACAGGAGGTTCTGGGTTCAAATCCCGGGTCGGGTACCACGGAAATTTTCTAATTTAGAATTTCTAGTGGTGACTCGGAGTCTGGATCAGTGCCAGGTGTATGGCAATAAGGCTCACTACCTGATCCACGAGACTTAAATTTTAGTGGTGAAACGTGGGAGTGTACTACACTCCTCTATCTATCACTTCGGGGATTACAGGCGTAATGTTACGTTTTTATAAATAACTGCAACCACTCGACCAACGAGGAAGTCATTCACTTATTTATATCTCCTTAAATGTAATTTTGTTGATTTTTGTCGTATTGATTTACCTTCTTCATTTTGTTATCAATTGATAAGCCTTAAGGATAAAATTGTTATGAATAAACTTATCTCGTTCCTTTCTTGTATCTTCACATTCCGCGCTGTGCATATTCGCTGAGGCCCACTGACTAATACCGCTTCATTACAGAACAGTTTGTCAGCTCGCTGCTGCCACCGTCACTATTATCTAGCGATAAATTCCTGGTTCCTCCCTCAGATAGATGAACCTTCTAAATTAAACCGAAGCTGCGACTATTACACGGAACAGCCAACTTGTAAAACTTATATTTAATTAAAATCAGCTTTTTCCTGTTCATTTACTCACGATTTAGTCGGAATTATGTATCTTTTAGATCGCCATTTAATATTGTTAAAGCATAATGGGAGAAAACATGTGCGACTAAAAGGTCTTCAAGTTCTCTAAAAGTATATAGATATGTATGTGTCATGAACTGTATTTAGTCAGCGTGGTAGATTATGATTTTAGTCCTTTTTATAATGACAGGGCACCCAAATCCATGGAACGTTAGAAGACGTTGGTAATAATATTGAATAATAATTTAACACTAACGACGACGGAGTCTTCCTGCAAAACTATATACGCGATACTCGTACTGTACTGTGTTTGCCATAGAAGTATCTATATATCTAGCCGTCACCCATCGAAATCCCACATTCAAGCTTAGAAGATTGAATGAGACGACAAGGTGGCAGCATCGCTTTCAGTCTTACAAACATACATAGATAGTCTCCGCCCGGATCTTTTTCATTAAGTATCTCTATCGGGCTAGTCGCTCAGTGCGTACAAATCCCGTCCGGTACATCAAATGGCCCCATAACTTCTAAAGAAAAAGGAGTTATTTTGATTTTGGAACGACATTACTTGTAACTAACAATAATGTATTTGGATGATTTCTATTACGCCTCAGTAGTCAGGACTCAGACGTCCAGATGAAAGGTTTAAGTTTTCCATTCAACCGTTGGATTTCCTAACGTGCCATCCATAAAAACTGCACTAGCGCTAAGTAATAAGCGCTCCGGTCGAGTATGATTGACAAATATATGAATAGTGAAAACGTTACCGGTTGTTTCGCTTAGCTTGAGTTAATACTTTTTGAGGCATTAGCACAGAGGACGCTGGCGCGTGTGCACGTATTGCACTGAGAGTCGCGTGCGGAGCGGGCATGTCGCTCGGTATTGAGTTCGACACATGAAGCGTCATCATCATTTTTTAGTACAGGCATCCTAACTTAACTTTAAAATAATTAATACAGTTCCAGTAAGCCAAAATCGTGACAACGCAGTTGTCTTGAATTTTTTACACTAATCGCAAATACTTTGAGCTAAACGAAAAATAATAAAACGTACCCCGTTCATTTAGTTTGTACTAGTGACTTTCATAACAACATAATAAACGGAAATGAGAAATAACACGCTCTGGCCCAACCTAGTTTTTTCTAGTTAGAGTTGTTCCAGGGCGTTGTGAGCTGTGGGAGATGTGGCGCCTCACCCTCTCCCAATCCTCATCTCATTGAGTGAAAATATTTGACGAGTTGCGTTCGTAAACATTTCACGTGTAACTTGAGTGTTTTGTTTACGATACAGATGGCTTCATGTTACATGATGACATGTTCATTTTATCAATATTCTTAAAAACATTTTTTAATTGATTATTTCGTTCCACCAAAATTCGAAATATAAAATTGTACACTCACCAATGATTATTTGGTAGATACGCCTTACTATTAACAGATTGTTTCCGATAGACTGCGTCACTAAATTGGTTACGAAAGGTCGTATAAAGACAAGAGTGTGGGATACTTAACCGCTAATATGCAGAGACTACAATGTGTCCGTCTGTTTACCGACTACAACGGTTGATATGTTGACCAGGATGTCGTTATGATCGGGAATCTCATCAACCACAGACGCAACCGATCACAGCGCAGTTGGATGTCAAGGGTCGATTTTCATTCTATTTATTTTGTATAAATTGTACGACTTAGTTTTTGTTCAATTGTTCTTAGAAGAGAACATAATTATTAATAAATAAGTAAACGTTTGTAACAAATCGAGACCTTATTAAGTTTTCAAGTGGTCGTTAAGCACGTGGTACACCGTACACATATCCAGCAGCCGAGTGGTGGCTGTTTGCTTTTGCCATTTTCGAGTATAATGTCTCTGACTTGCCATTTGTTCTCGATTTTACTCGCAAACACAATTATTTCTGCGTCGGTCTCGTCTGGGTATAATTAACATCGTCATATCACTACACAGCACCCCACGAACGCGAAGCTATCTCCTCCGCGAACATAAAATAATTGCGTGTTTATTTCTCCTTTGTCACTGATATTAGTTTTAATTCATACGTATAATGAATTACGCTCTCTTTTTTCACAACTATTTCATAATTCATGTGTAATAAAGATAAGTACGTTTACTGTACTGGATAAATATATATTATTGTACAGGGTTTTTTCTCAAACACGCTTCTTTTGTTTTTATGTATGATGAATGTTATAACTGAGATGTTATTCTTACCAAAGTAATTTGAAAAGAAAATTACATTTCAATATTATTTTTGCTGGAACTGTAAAACCATTACGCTTCAAATTCAAATCGCTATTGACCTTGTCCAAACTTCTTTCCCGAGAACCCGGAATTATAAAAAAATACTTTCTAAAGGGTTTAAAAATTAATCTAGAAGTGGTCGGAGTGAATTTATGATGGTCGGGTTTCATAAGATGTGTAACCGGAGTTACAGCGCCGTCTGGTGCACGGCGAAAATTTAACATTGTTGTACCCTATCGTATAGTTGTTGCTCTATCAATAAAAGATCGAATGTAGCCACCGACACTACTAGTTCTACATTCATTTTTTGATTCTACAATTATCACTCTCATCATACTCGTACGCCGGTTTTTGGATTTTTCTACTTCTACTCAAGATAGGTCGGTTTTAGTTTCGTTTGACACCTGAATCTATCAACAGCCGCAGATACACAATGCGCGTGTTGAAGGATAGTAGTTGTGTCGGACTCCGCAGCTGATGTCGGAAGACCCAGGACCAGGAGGATTACTGTCGATCAGGGAAAATCTATGTCCAGCACAGAACTTTAAAGGAATGAGGGATGAATGGATGGATGATAGATGTGTTGAAAATTAAAAAAATAGTTATTGTAAAACAAGGAAGCAGTTCCGAACAATCGGCATCAATGCTATATACGAAAGGAGCATCAAAGGATCACGTGGAACGTGTGGTGCGGCAGTCGGCGGTAACACGTGTTGATTGTGACGTAACATCTACAAATGTTTATTTTCTACTGTTCTTGTTTTTTTTTAGAAATCCGTCTACTGCTTTAGAGTTGATACCAGAATACTTTCTGCTTTTGCCATTTGAGCAAACATATTACTTGTCTATGCTTACATTTTATAACCATGCATTGTTTAAAACAACGCTTCAAATTCTTGTTGCTTCAAATATCATTTCATCCACGAATTCTTTTCCGGTTATATTTGTCTGCTCTTCTAGTAATCTCATTAAATAAGTGGAATA
Organism: Croniades pieria auraria; assembly: GCA_018248815.1. Classification (NCBI taxonomy): domain Eukaryota; kingdom Metazoa; phylum Arthropoda; class Insecta; order Lepidoptera; family Hesperiidae; genus Croniades; species Croniades pieria. The sequence continues at coordinate 10,196 of DWJK01002898.1, forward strand.
CTTTCATTCATATATAATAAAATAATATTTAAAATTTCTCGGAAGCTGTCATGAATTAAGTATACAGTGAGCTTTAAATGTGCTTTCAATGGTATTTGCTCACAGCTAATATTATGTAGATTGTGGAGTGGTAGTGAGGGCGAGTAATTCCTTCAAGGGCTGGGTTTCTGACTTACTTAGCAAACCGTAGGTGGTTTACAATAGAACGCGAGACATCGAATGTTAAAACAATTAAAAGTCGCGCAGGGCTAGGCCCTGCCTTCCTTACGATCTTATGAAGACTTCTCAAATATGCCACGTGTATAACTTATCCGATTAAACTGCTGTTAGAACGGAACTTGCCGCTTCACATACGAATTGCTTCATTCTTGCAGGTCCTGGAAAGTTACATTTAAATTTTACAAGACGTTACACTCGTACCTACAATTTTGTAATATATTTTAACGTGAATTAATTTTTAAGTGAGAACACAATAATTTAAAATAACGAGCAATAAAATAAAAGACACAAGTATTCCGTTTGCTGGATGTTAAAATCAAACATTATATATGAAAATGTTTAGGTTTTGAAGTTAGAACTGTGAAAAATTGTTTTGTGCTTTGAATTAAGTAAAAAAGCTTACTGTATCGTCTTTTTTGAAAATTCAGAAACAAAGGAAGTAAAATGAACTATGAAAGTTTGTATGAATTTGCCCTTTTATAAAGATGACGAGACTAGGTTTCACACCCCTTGGACTAGAGTAATGATCTCTGAGACTTGCACGTTCACTCACTGTGCTTCCTTTCACATTTACAGCAAATTACATCTAATCTGAAAACCAGGCAGAACTATATAAAGAGAGACGTGCGCGCCTGGACCTGCTATTGAGAGGGTGAATTCTAAAATTATGTAAAGGATACATTTTCCGCCAACCCGCACTTGGCCAACGTGGCGGGCTACGGCCTTAACCCTCTCAATATGAGAGGAGACCCATATTCTAACAGTGGAATGTTAATGGGTCGATTATTATATTTTTATTATTACATTTTTAGAATTCAAGTAAATATACCATTTATATTAGTAGGGACGAAATGATCTCGGAATTCGCAGAAACTGACACCATTACGCGATCTCATGTAATAACGAGAGTAGTAGTAATCCTGAAACCAATTAACAGTTTGTTTCATAGCAGTGTCTAAACTTCTCCGAAGTTATTGATGACGGTAGGATCTGTGCGGCTAGTTTTATTAAAATTTGCCTCATTTTTTGGAAATTTAGTTATTTTTGATTTATAACAATCAATGCGCGAAAAGTTTAACGAAAAACTTATAAAATATATTCAGAGATCATAATTCTGCTACCGCGCCAAATCCCGTAATGAATTCTTTTATCAAATTATAAACTGAGTGACAGATTATTTGATGCTGTCAGACTTAATTTCAAAATCTCAATGCAAATTCCAACTTTGGAATTAAAAGTGACAGTTTCCATTGTAGTGAGAAATTTGATTTCTGTACCCTCGGGTGTGGTTCGGTGTAGGCAGTCGGGGCATTGTTCATGTGGCGCACGCAGCGCCCTCGCCGACGAATCTTGCTAGACTTGTTACAATCCAAGAAAGTACAGATGATCGGATTACATTAACTAATAACAAACCGAGGTACATCTGAAAGAAGAAGCAGCAATATCGCTGTGGTGTCTTTGGAGGCTGCAGAAAATAAATTGTGCTTGTAACTTACTTCTATACTGTTTTCTACTCATTTTTCGAGTACAGCTGCACGCCTCCAATATATATAAAATATAATGGTTATTAACTACAACATACAGTAGATATTAGACCAAATTAGCAGTGCTATTGACTAATAGTGGTATGTAACTTTTGACGGTTCACGTTAATACAAGATGTGTTAAATGCTTTTAAAAATGTAAAATATCTACGTGCTAAATTCACGAACCAACTTCGTTAGCATCTAAGACCTTTATTAACTTCTAAGACAAAGGAATCGTGATCGAATTCATCCTGCCAGTGTACTTAATTGTCGTCATCGTCATCAACCTATCTTGGTCTACTGCTGGTCATAACCCTTTCTACAAAACACGAGTTTCCGAGTGGTACGAGTACCAGTTCAGCAACGCTGGACAAATTTCCAGGAGTATTGTTAACTTTCGGAGGAACGTCAAGCAATCAGTTGCGGTTGATATTGTTGGAAAATAATCATTAAATCATTATGTAAGTTAGGCTACTTAAAACCATCCATCAAATGGGTTAGTAGCCACTTACTCGAATTTCAGCAAATCTACGTTGAATCAGAGTGGTGGAGTACTCACCAACCCTCCCGTAAATGCAGAGGAGAATCGTAGCAAGTTGTGGGACGTAAAAAGGGTTTAAGATAACTGTCTGCACCCCTTGTATGTAGGTAATGTCTGGCCAGGTACATCAGTGTGTGATACGAATGTCATCACCTTTTTATATTCTGCCATTGTTAAATATGGATAGCCGCTCTGAACGGGTAAGGTCTGTAGCCTATAAACTATTACTCAGCTTTTAATGTAAGGTAGTAATGTTTCAGGGGCGGCGTGTCCCGGCGCTCGCCGCAGCAGAGTGCTGCCCGTGGTCGCTTTGAGCCATGCGACTACCCGCTGCCTCCTGTATGAAGTGCAGGGCGGCGGGTTCTAGCGCTCCTACCGATCGCTTTTCACACAACGAAGGCTTTATTATGAACGAGGTTTTATATTACACAAATTTGTTTCCTTTAAATCGTGAGTGGTTAAACACGAAAATTAAATAAACGGCGTTTCTTCGTGTTAAATGGATTATAATTTTTAACGACAAACAAAAAAGTTGGTTCAATGTACTTAAATTATCACGTGATCACGCGATTAAACTACGAAATATATTAAGATAACTAAGAAAGGACTACTGCTATAGTTAGAGCATGTAGAAAGAATGGCAAATGGAAAAACGACAAAATAGATACATAATGCGAATGCCCATGAATGCAGGTGAGGGAGACCAAGAATCACTTATCTTCACCAAATAAATTTAACACTGGCTGATGAGCAAGTCAAAAGTTTGCTAAAATGTCGTGCGTGTTTGAAGAGAGGAAGAGAAGGAGTAAGAAAAGGTATATTTGGCACTCGGACCTTTTTGCTTGTCTCGTAATGAACATCACGTGATGATATAATGATTAAGTTAAGCTTGGAGATATTTTTAGAATATAAAAGACAAAAGTCCTTTCAAAACTCGTATCCACAGAGTCATTTGCTCCCACAAAACTAGTAATTGCATTTGGACCCTCCGCGTAAGCCGCCCAATCCGCAAACTGAGGCGGGCCTCTAGCAAATTATTCATCCGATGGCCAGCGACGTCACTGACCCTTCCTCGTGGGTGATTAGTCGAGTAATTGATTCTACCGGCCTTGCTGCCAACATCTCCCAAAGCATGCTTTATGTTTAGTTCAGCATACATTGAGTGGCAATTCTAAGCGTCAATTATAACCTTGTTCTAGGATACTTCCCTTGAGGGGTAGGCAGCAAAATCAAATTTCGACGCAAGCGCTTATTGTATAGACATAAATTTAATGTATTGTTGATTGTAGCATTGTAAGTGCTAACGTCTCGTATTCATAGACATCATCATCATCATCATTATCAGCCTATCTCAGTCCACTGCTGGACATAGGCCTCCGCCAATGAGCGCCATCGCGCCCTGTCCTCGGCTTGTCGC
>DWJK01002899.1:0-13896 GCA_018248815.1 Croniades pieria auraria
TGACAACGATGACAACGATGACAACGATGACAACGATGACAACGATGACAACGATGACAACGATGACAACGATGACAACGATGACAGCGATGACAGCGATGACAGAGACGACAGCGATGACAGCGATGACAGCGATGACAGCGATGACAGCGATGACTGCGATGACAGCGATGACAGCGATGACAGCGATGACAGCGATGACAGCTATGACAGCTATTACAGCTATTACAGCGATGACAGCGATGACAAAGATGACAACGATGACAATGATGACGACGATTATGATAATGTGGTCGAAAATACGATACTTGTAAACGGCTATGAAAAACACGTAATTAAACATTATTTAATTTTTGTTGGTTGAGTGAAGCGAGTAGCAAACGAAGATTATTTTAAAAATGAATTTAAATTAATTAAGAAATAAGCTAAAGCTACTCGTAAATAGCTAAAGTAAAGTGAACGTTACAGTTACTGTCGCGAAGTAACGTTATCGTACATAATTTATTAGACACTATTCAGTCCGAAATTTGTTATTTTAATCTACATTATTAGGAACGTTTATCGGCGGTAATTAACTTAGAAAGTAATTAAGCAATCTTTTTAAAATTATTATAATAGGTATTATAAGGAACTTTTAATTTTTTTATAAATTTAGACATTATAAATATATTTGTATTTGAGTTAAAATGTTAAGAGGATATTAATTGACTTTTATCTAACAATACGCTGTTAGATTTTTTTTAATATTTGATTATTGATAACATTACATACATATCAATTCTTTGTAACCGTTCAAAAATATTAACAAAGTGATAAACATAATCGCGGGTCAGTACAAAAATCAAAACAATTACTGGCGCGATAAATAAAACAAATATCTTTGGAAACCTCATGCTCACCAATGTCGATATTTTATCACTTATTTCTTGAAAACAACGCGACCATAACTCATGTTCATAATTTGTCCAGTGTCTAGTACACGTGTAAAATATTTTACCATGGTCATTTGTAGGTCCATACCTGTTCTACACCAGCTGGGTTATTGGTGACTACAGTGATTAATCAAAGTTCTCGAGTGAAAGTCGTTCTGATGTTCTTTTTAAATAGCACCTTTTTGAAGGTTTCACCCTGACGTGTTTTCCTTATAATACACGAGATTGTGGGCCGTGTTGGCTTTATATTCATAATGATTTCAGTATAACATTTAAGACGCGTTAATGTCCTAGTGTTTTTAACACAAAGGGGTGGAAACGGGCTTCTGAATGAAGTCGCGAGTAAGCTTTTATGAATATGATTTAATGAATTTAATCATTAGCCAGTATCTTGACATTGTTGTTCATTGATTTATTTCCTTGTGTTTATTTCTGACGTGTGTAATTTACATACAGATAATAATATGTTTATATTTTCTTTCAGTTTTCTTAATAATTATGTATATCTTCGTATTATTAATTTACATATGTATTAATGTTGCTAAATACTCAATTTTTTTTCACCACCATTCCCCATGATGATGAAAAAACTGTCCGTCATTCCTCTTCGTCCCTTTTACCTGTGTCCCTTTAGTTGTTCTCTTGAATACGGGTCATTTTTGAGAATGAAAGAGGTAAAGACTGTCTTGAGACACAAATTAACAATAAATATACCTAGGGTTGCGTTATTTCGGGCCCTTAGCAGTATTCACAGTTAATTTTATGATAGCAGCTGCATAAAAAGGACAATCTCTATTGGAGGACACTCGAGGCACTCCAGAAGTAATGCGGTAAACCGTAACAGCTGTAATGCGGGCATTCCAGAAGTAAGTACTGCTTGGTATTACCGCAATCTATACAAATGAATAAAATTGGAGTGTCTGTTTGTAATATTAAAATAAACGCTTTTTACTAAGTACATATGTATGTATGTATATACGGTACATATGTATATCAAAATAACATATTTTGCTATTTTTTGTCTGTCTGTCTGTCTGTTTGTTTGTTCCGGCTAATCTCTGGAACGGCTGGACCGATTTTGACGGAACTTTCACTGGCAGATAGCTGATGTAATAAGGAGTAACTTAGGAGTAACTACTTTGATTTTAGAATTTTAGTAAAAAAAGAACTAAATGGAGAAATATGTACAAAAACAAAACATCGATTCACAAAACAGAAGAAATTATTTTTAAACGCGAAATACAGAATTTATAAGATATCGTAAAATCTGCGAAAGGAACAATAACTGTTTTGTTAAATTCCACGCCGACGAAGTCGCGGGCACAGCTAGTCATACTATAAAATTAATAAGTGTATATAACTAAGAAGTGTAGACAAAATGTGATACATTTTTGTTGGGTTTTATCTTACATAAAGATAAGGGATTGATAATTGTTATTTGGTTATTGCTAAAAGAAATATCATTAATATTGTCACGCCAGGTCGATTCGGGGTAGGGAGAAAGCACCGAATGCCAAATGTGTCTCTCACACACATGACATGTTTCTTGAACATCCATCACTCGCTTCATACACATACATACAAATATACACGTCCATATATACACTGTATGAAGTTAACACTCACTTTATATAGGAACAAAAGCATTTTAAAAAGGTATGCGAACGAATACATTTAACAAAATTCTCATCACGCATGAAGAAAATGTTGTAATATACGTAGGTAACATCACGCCTGTAATCCCCGAAGAGGTAAGCAGAGGAATTTAGTACACTTGGTTAAAAATGCACCGGATTAACTCACGTACGTTTTTCGGGATGGCCCGACTAATTTCGGATCCGTACGAGGTCCTTTCTCATGAGCTCCCGCCGCTTGTAGCGAGGTCGCGACGGAGACTGAAAAACGTACGTGAGTTAAGCCGTTACATTTTTAATCTGTGTGTTAACTCACGAAATATTTAACAGTAAAATGTAGTACACTCTTACGTCTCACCAGTTACGTTTAAATCCCATTGAATAGGTGGTGACCCTATTGCTATTGTTGTAATATATTTTTGGTTAAATATGTATCCGTTGATAGATTATTGAGTGACACTTGAACATAACGATCGGCTAGTGATTTGAAATACTTGATTTAAACACGCCCTTCACTGACGCCTTTCGCGTCTGTCTACTGCGTAAAATGTTTAAGGCTTTACCCGTTTTTTTTAAAACCCATTCTAAACCTATTAGAAACATTTTGCACAATAATACGTATTGACATTTATCAAATATTTTAATTTTAAAAACTTTAGATGTTCTTTTGTTTCCTATATTAGGACTGCGTAAATACTAAGCAGTCAGTAATACGCATTCTGGAATGTTCCTCAATTATAAGAAAAGAATACGTGTAGAAGTGAAAAAAAAGTAAATACTAGAAAACCAAGTCGGAAATATCCAATAGTACCCAACCCGGGATTCGAATCCTTTATCTCTCGAGCAACAGTTGCGCATGCAACCACTTGGCCAACGAAATGAAAAAATAGGAGAAATAAAAAATAATGAATATCACTCACGCTACTATCCTATGCATATTGTCGTAATATTAATTTACATATCAGTTTTATTCCTAAATAAAACTGATAATAAATTCCTACATAATTTATTACCTTATATCACATGTGGTCACGTAAGTGAAATAATTTGTCATAAAGGTTTCTGGGAAGCAGTGATAGCCCAGTGGTTAAGAATTCAGCCTCTCACTCCGGGGGTGCTGGTTTCAAATCCATGGCGCGCACCTCCTTACAAAAAAGTGCGTTTCAAATTTAAATATCACTTGCTAACGGTGAAGGAAAACATCGTGTGGAAACGTGCATACCACAGAATTTACAAAAAAAATATTTAAGGCGTGTGAAGTCTGCTAACCGGCACTTGGCCAGAGCGGCAAACTATGGCCTTAACCCTCTCAATATGAGAGGAGACCCATATTCCAACAGTGGAATGATAATGGGTCGATTATTTTTTTATTTATTTATTTGAGTACATTATTACAAGCGCTTGGTTTGTGTTAGTGTCACAGTGAGAGTTCACAGCTACACCGGGCGTACCATCAAATGCGTATAAATATTAAGTTCACGACCTACATAAATAAATTGTAACAAAGCCTCACAGGCCGACCACAGTGTTTTAAGCTGTAACGGTACAAAACCATATATTTGGTCGCGGTACGTGTATCGTAAACTATGTGCGCCCGTGCTCCACTTTTATTTTGTACTGCAACATTCCCGCCGCCAGGATTGTTTTCAGGAACGTGCACCTACACTCTAAACTATTAATTAAACGTAATATCATGCCCGTAATCCCCGAAAGGATAGACGGAGAAGTGTCGTACACTCCCACGTTTCAACAGTTACGTTCACGTCCCACAGACCTAGAGTCCGAACTATTACTAAAACGTTCTATTTGAAAATCTAAATTCGAAAAATCCAATAATACCCGATCCGGAATAAGAGCCTAGGACTTCCCGATCACTCGATCAACGAGACAATTACTGTAGTACTAATCTATACAAATAAAATTGGAGTGTCTGTTTGTAATATTAAAATAACCGCTTTTCCCTAAATGCATATGTATGTATACACGGTACATATACGAAAAAAAACATTTTTTACAGTGTTTGTCTGTCTGTCTGTTTGTTCGTCTGTCTGTCTGTCTGTTTGCTCCGGCTAATCTCTGGAACGGCTGGACCTATTTTGACGGGACTTTCACTGGCATATAGCTGATGTAATAAGGAATAACTTAGGCTGCTTTCATTTTAGAATTTTAGAAAAAAGAACTAAATGGAGAAATATGTATAAAAACGAAATATGGACTCACAAAATAGTAGAATTTCATTAAAATTAGCATAGGTATTTCTATACGCAAAATACAGAATTAAAAAATTTTCGTAAAATTTGCGAACTGAACAATAACTGTTTTGTTAAATTCCACGCAGACGAAGGCGCAGGCACAGTTAGTACAAAACGTGATAGAACGAAAACCTTTGCATTCAGCAGTATACGGACGTTGACAAAAATTTTGAGGAATTTTGATATTGTCTATGATTTTGAACTGTTATTTCATCAAATCATCAAATTTATAAGGCTAAATATCCCATTCACTCAATTTTTTGTCCAAGATAACTTTGCTAATATGTAAACATGAAATTTTCGTAATATGTATAACAATAATTGAAGTACCAAAATTCTTATACTTTCTATAGAAACCCTCTTAATATGTTTTATGGCTTAGAAAAATTTATTGCGTAATGTAAACAAAATGCTATTGAAATTCATCGCTAGATGGCGTTGGAACATTAAAAACACTTTTAACAAAACATTCTCACATTCAGGTTGTATAATATATTATTAGTGTTAAGATTGTAAAAAGTTCGGCTAAAAATCGCTGTTGTAAATAGATTTGACGGTTCACTAATTGTGCTAACGTTAAGAGGGTATTTCTTTTATTTCTGTCATTTATATTACATCGCATAAGCAAAGCAATCTCAACGTCTTTCTTTTCATTATACCTGGTCCCGTACAATCGCCTACAAAAGTAATCAGAAAAATAATTAAATGTTAATATGCCAGTACGCAAGTAACCGCACAAGTTTTATAAAAACTGCGATTTGATAATAAACGAAACTAGTAGAACTAATTAGAGATTACTAATAATTTAAAGCAATGAACTAGCTCTTAGCTCATTTAATATTATACTAAACTTAATAAAAAATATTGAAATTTGGCGTACAAGCATAAATTAAAAATGTATGCTATAAATTTTCTATGTTTTTAGTCATTGCAATAATTGAGATAATTAGATCATAATCTCAAAATAAAAAATCTATAGTAAAAAAGCAAAAGAGCCAACATCACGCAGTGATCCCAGGCGGTCACCCATCCAAGTACCGACTGTGCCCGACGAACCGGTGTATTCAACCTGATATGGATGTTGGCGAGTACAAAATCAAACTATCTGATTAGGTGCGACATTTTAGTTTCTCTTCCATGCAATAATGGTCATTTTAGGTGATAAATATAAGGTTTTAATTTGCACTTTATACTACTAAATGTATAAGAATATTTAAAACAGTACATCTTCAATGCTTTGTCGACTTTAATTTCTACAATAATAATCGTTATCAGTCAAATACTGAATATCTTAATCGGTATTTAGAAATTCTCCAATGAACAAGTATTTTACAGGTTGTAAAAAATGTTTTTATAAAGTGAACTATATAGCACTGACATATCTCGCTAGATGGCGCGGCAAGAAACAAAATTTTTATTATATTTGTTACAGAGAGGCTCAATACTTAGCTGATTTAATTAAAATATCTTTTGTCTTCCCTTCTTAAAGGTCCAGTATGTACCAGAAAATAATATGTATAACAAATTAACAGTGGAAACTATACTATTGTGCAATTACGTTGTGTTGGGCTTCTTCCTGTTCATGGAGGAAAGAAAATTAATATACTCATAGCTTACCAATTTCCTTTGCAGCCTTCATGAGGTTTTTAAAATCCTCCATGGTCCCGTATTCTGGCGCAATTTGTCGATAATCGGTTATGTCGTAACCAAAATCGTACATAGGCGACAAATATATTGGAGACATCCATATTGCATCTACCCCGGTCTCCTTCAAGTAGCCTAATTTTGATGTTATACCTGAAAATTACTTATTGGATGAAAACAAAAAATATTTCCTGACAGTAATCCTCTAAGGCTTCAGATGAAATTAAAATTTAAACTACTAGTAAGAGTTTCTGTACTCTGGGTGGCTATGGAATAAAATTTAATTAGTAAAATACTTATAACTATGGAATTAAAAATAGGTAGATGATAGACAAATGTTTGCGTCATTTAATTTTTAATTAAAGTAAAATTGCATCTTTTGTATTTTTATGTTACCCGCTGATTCGCAGGGTATAATAAATATTTATTCAGGTTCCTCCAAGATCCTCACATCAATATATAATTTAAAACATTTTTCCTTAATAGATGAAATAAAAAAAAATCAACTTAATGAATAAGCATTATTACGGATTAAAAACATAGGATATGCGATGTAGGGTCCGAAAACTTAAACCTCCAGGTCAATTATAATTAAGGATTTCCTTACCGTTTATATCTCCAATGCCATCATCGTTGCTGTCCTTGAAGGATCGCGGGTATATCTGGTATATTAGCGCAGTCTCCCACCACGCGGTATCAGGGGCCGATGTCACAGTTGTCGCTATGATTAGTATCAAAATATATCGCATCTTTTCTTAAAAGATAAATTCTCGCACCGAATTCCGAAACAAAATAAAAAAATATATTAAACTATGAAAGTCGGTAAATTATTCTGTTACACTGCACACTGTCACAAGTTCTGTAGTTAATTGCACCATTCTTCTATTGTACGTCCAGAAGGGGATAATATTTACGTAAACAGCACAAATTGTTTTGTATTGTTACTTCGCTATGTAATCAGTAACCGTGCGGTGCTTCGTCTAGAAGGGTTATCTCTATAAGGTTATTAATTATCTACATAGTCTGGTCATAAATACTGTTAAAATTAGAAATAAACAAAATATTACTTTTTAATTTGCAATCTCGACGTGCCCGTAGAATAAAGTTCCTTAAGAACATGAGACCATCATAGTTTTTCTATATTTTTAGACTGTTTAGTCCTATATTTTATGGTAGGGAAACAAAAGCTTATTTTTGTTTTTATTTATAACAATTTTGGTTTCACTACCATAAAATATAGATCTCAATAGTCTAAAAAATAAAGAAAAAGTGTGTTGGTCACATGTTCTTATGGAACTTTATTCTACGGGCAGGTCGAAAAATCTTTAAAATTAGCCGAGAAAGTAGAAAAAGGCATTGAAATTTTTGTTTGTTATTTTGCAATAAATTTGAATATTTACACAAATGAAAACAATACATTTCATTTAAAAATAACAGCCAAAAGCAATTTCATACATACATTAATTTTTTGACCATTTTTGTTCCTTAGTGTATCCATTGGACCGTTTCCTATATTCTACAGTTTAGCCGCGTCTTTAACTTCGAACCGTGACGCTATCTACGTCCGACTCCATTTTTCATCTCATTAATCTCCAGATCTAGATATCTAGATAGATAAGTCGCATCGAGTAATTGCGACCGGCTGACGAGATTGGACCATTGGATACCATATATTTATAATAATCCTCTTTACCATATACGGTGGACAGTGCCTGATTAATAATGCAATGTAAACCGTCTATGCCATATACAGAGCAAGTTCACTACAAGTTTGGCGGAGAATTATCAAATGATTTAGTGCTTAATAGTAAGTAGCTAAGGTTTCATTTTCAATGGAAGGGTTTGATGAATACGTGATACGTTGAATTTAGGGTTGACAGATAAATAAAATAATTAAATCTATACTTGTACCTAACTTGAAATTCCCAGTAACATGGAGTCTGGATTTGTGCCTGGTTTATAGCAATATGCACACCGACATAGGTATGGTGAATCGTGGAAGCGTAGTGTACTCCACTGCCCACCGGATCGGAAAAATACAAGCGTGACGTTATGGTACTCTAACTGCTATCAAAAAGTTTTAATATTTAAATATTTATATTAAACAAAAATGGGGGTAGGCAAAAAAAAATTAATGGGGTAGGCAGAGAGTTCCGAGAGCCAAATATTTATGTTCTTACAGATCTGACATAATCCTTCCACATTAATTACCCTCTTCATAAATGTAATTATTAATTGCCTTCATTAATTAACATAGTTTTTAATTATGAAACGATAATTTAATTCAAAATTTTAACGTAGCACCAACCCTAGCGAGCAGTGAATAGAGTTGTAAGGGAGAAATGGAATGAAAACAGAACGAATGATTGACGAAACGCGCAGCCGCGATGTTGTATTAGGTATACGTGTTACAGTTACACCATGCATATTACAGTACGCTATGTTATTACGGTTACACTATGATATTACGGTTACACTATGATATTACGGTTACACTATGATATTACGGTTACACTATGACATTACGGTTACACTTTTATATTACAGTAGGTACACTATGTTGTTACGGTTACACTATGATATTACAGTACACTATGATATTACGGTTACACTATGATATTACAGTACACTATGATATTACGGTTACACTATGATATTACAGTACACTTTGATATTACAGTACACTATGATATTACACCGCACTATGATATTACAGTACACTATGATATTACACAGCACTATGATATTACAGTACACTATGATATTACGGTTACACTATGATATTACAGTACACTTTGATATTACGGTACACTATGATATTACACCGCACTATGATATTACAGTACACTATAATATTACACAGCACTATGATATTACAGTACACTATGATATTATAGTACATTACTCTTATAATAAATACTGTGTAATACTTTTAATGCTTATTGATATCTGGTTAGGTATTGTACATACATATGGTTATAGGCTTGTTCGTAGTTTTTTTATCGGAAAGCGAAAATACTAAAATATATTGTAATTATTGTGTTTGGGTATTAAGCATGTAAAATTGACAGACGTTTCAAGAATAGTTAAATTTAAAGGGCCCTAACTTTTCTCCACCAGACCCGTGTCTGACGACAATGCAGAGAATAGTCTCCGAAAACAGTCTTTGAAAGCAATTTTACAACCTACGGACTTGTTTTTTTAACAAAAATAAAAGTTAAGATTTCAGAATATTATTTCCCAAGACGTTATTTTTTCAATTCCATTAGAAAAGAGAATAATATTAGCTAAGATGGTACGACTGTTAAAGATTTCCTTGCGGGAGTGATTCTTAAAAATAAAAATCACCTTATATGCTTCTGCAATATTTTTTTTATAAATATAATAATCGTCAATATTTAGGTCAAAACACGTTTGTTGAACACATACATATATTTCTCAAGTACTAACACAAATCCCAATATTATAAATTAAATCGTGATTTTCACATAATATAAATTAATATTACTAATATAATTTATAATATAAAAAAATATTAATTTTGACCGTTTCCAGAACGACATGCAGTCTCCAATTTTTAATTTAAAACCGAAACTAATATAGTTTTTTTTTGTAACAAGTACCAACCCTAGAGACGGAGTTGTAACGCAAAAATGGAACGAAAACAAATCGAATGATTGACGAAACGTTCGGGCGCTATGTTGTTGTAGGTTTTCACATATCAGTCACATACTGTCGATTTGTATTCCATGTTGAGCGATACGACTCTCCCAACATTCGGTAGAGCCAATACTCGTTACATTAATATTAGTATAGAGTTATTTGAGAAATGGCAAAGTGATACAGAGGCGTAGTTAATAGGTAACTCATTCTATATCAGTTGACAATATTATGTTTATTGTAGATATATCAAAAGAGAAAAAGAACTAATATGATAATGATAAAAATAGCACTTTACTGTTAAGAAGCAAGCAGATCTTCTCCATATGAGTTCTCCAACGCTCTTGAAGACGCATGAAGTCTGTCAAATCTCATTCTCATGTAAGGCCCGTGTATAACAGTAAAACGGTACAAGGGTAAATAATTATATAGACATAACATTACACCTGTAATTCCCGAAGGGGTAGGCAGGGGAGTGCAGTAGATTACAACAATTCACGTTACGTTTTACATCCCATGGAATAGGCGTTGAGTCTATTGCCCTACACCGGGCACAGATCCAGACTCCGAGCCACTACTTGAAATAATTATATATTCCTAATAAATTTATAACAAATAGGAATGTATGCGCTAATCACAAATTCCTATAATGTATAGCAGACGCACGGTACGTCTCGAGGGACCCGCCCCTTTTACTGTAATATGAAAATTATAGTATCGGTTATTCAATTGTGAAAATGAACATCCATTATTGTTTTTATGTTAAGTAAAACAAAATATTAATCACATAGAGAGCTCTCGCGTTGTTGGGTGTGTTATTAGACAAATGAATCTGTTTGCGTATGTATTATATTTTATTAATTTTTATTTTGTCGGTAATAAATGTCGATTCTCAATGGTGTACCATTTTATTACAATATTTTTCCATTTTTTCTTAATGTTGTGCGGCATTTAAATATGTTTTTAATTTGTGTAGGTGACGAATGCAGAGGAAGCCGTCAGGTTTATAAGGATATATATAGGTATTTGGGACTCGGTCCTATTTGCGTGCCCCGTAAGGGACCTGGCGTGCCGTTATAATAATCTTTTTTTTTTCCACGTTTGAGAGGTCGAGAATGCGCACTCAATAACATGCATAACTTTAAGCCAAGCGCCTACAATAATAACATTCAGTTTTAAAATAAAAAAACACTAGTTTAAGTTAAAATAACTTTAACTGCTTTCAACTGTATTGCCAAACCTCGTGCATGTTAAATACTCATACAACACGCAGAAATCAACTTGGCACTTGCAAGGAAAGCGCATCCCCTCCTCTCGTCCGATACCGCTTATTAGCACATAACTTAGCTACCGTCATTTGCGCGCGAGAGGTTTTCTCACAATAAATTAAATCTACAAACAGCATTAAAAAGCCCAAATTCTTTCACACTGCAGTATCTCACCATACGTTATGACAGCGAAAGGCCTACTTGCTTTCTGCGAGTTGTCTATGGACTGTCGTTACCATGGTACGTACATACACGCAATAACTGACTGCTGTATAATTTTATACATAAAAAGTGTTCATAGGAAGCCTTATGTTGTGCTGTACATAATTCATTCGTGAGCGACCGCCCCAAGCGTAAAGATACGTCACCCGGTTCGTGCTTTTACGGTCATTAAGGGTAATAACATTACTATAATGGACAGCGGTTAAGATTTCAACTTTATTCGTATTATCAGTAGCGATAAATTTGCAGCTGTTCAATGTGGTATAATAATCAAGGTGTGGTAGCGGCAGGTGTTGTCCTGCTGTTTGTTTTATGACGCTTTCGCTGGTGAACACTGAGTAAAGGAGTGTCACTTCGTTTGTATAGTGTTAACTGTAGAACAATGCTGGCTTCACCACTTCAGAACTGCGTCATTTGACTGATGCGTGGTCCATTTTATAACCGGCAGCTGGTACCTGATATTTTTTCAACTTGAGTCTGCAAACTTCCCGAAGTCTCTTTAAGTGAACCGGTAGATCTCACTGCGACGTTTTTTACATTTTAATGTACTAATAAGTTTAAATTAACCACATTCCATTATAAAAGGGACATCTCAACGTTGGTTAATCTATAAAAAAGTCTATTTAGATCTGTTATCGACAATACTTGACAATATTGCAATATCAGTATTGCAATATTAACAGTAGGTATTGCAATATCGCACATGTTGAAGCCGGTTCCACCAATAATCGATTATACGAAATGTCACAATGTATATATCACTATATTGCAAAACTTATGTCCCGGATAATAATAGCGTTCACCGTGTTAATCATGAGAGAGTGTCTATTTATGTAATCTCGGAGACATTTTACATTACTCAAGGTTCCGTAAGAGGATAATTTGCCATCCTCATCGCCATAAATTTCCCGTAATAATATGTTAGGGACGTCCTACCGAGGTATCAGTGATTTGAGGTGATTGTTTGACCGCAAAAGAGTACCTATGGCGTAGTTATCGCTGAAGTTATATTTTTACATTTTCGTGACCTTTAAAAGTGATTTTATGCTAAAGATAAAATGTGTATTGTCCCCTTGTATCCAATGTTGGCTGAAATACGCGAATATTAATTGATTTCTTATTTGATTTAGTTAACTGAACTCGCCTAACCTAAAAAATCTTGACTAAATTCAGAACTTTTTACCTACAGTTTAATTAATGTTATAAACTAGATAATATAATTATTAACAACTAAATTATTTAATAAAGCAAAGAGTTTACTTTTTTGGGTTTTTCTTCTTTTTTTCTGGTTCGGAGAGTACTAAATATATAGAGCAAAATATTACAAAAGAAAATTTAAAATCAACATTAATATCTGTTTAATTGTAGACAAACGACTATCGATGACAATTATAATGATTTTTAATCAACATCATTAAGTAAAAATAATGATGTAGACGATTTTGACATTTATTAAATCAATTTGTAGGATACATAAAGTGATTAAACATTTTTAACGGATAAGGAACTTCTGCGTCTCGCTTGCCCATATTCGTCAGCAATAAGACCCGTGAGGGTTCTTCAAATTTATGAAAGTGACTGTCAAATTATATTCATGTCTAGAGGCTAATAAAGTAACTGGGCCGGGAATTTACGAGATTTTTTTTCTTTATAAAATTCATATCCTCAGTATGATGATATGCCCTTTATAGCAAAATCGTCACGTGCGCCGGTCGAAGATCTTTTGAGGTTATGTAACTTGGAGGGACATTGTTGGGTTTCCCTCCAACTTTTCCGTTTTATAGAAAGTTGATAGAATTATTGTTACTTTGCTACGGCTTTTACGTTTTGGAAGTTGTGTTTTGTGAATTTTTTGAGATTTTTAAACGACATATTTATTAGACGACTTAATTTGTGAGATTATGAAGCATATAACTATTGGAAGATGATTAGTGACTACCATGGCGAGATTTAAAGGCATTTTTGTATTATTTTCGGGCTCCTCTATGTATATTAGACGTCATTTACACCTATTATGTCATGCTGGTGTCTTTAATTGCGGTCCTTAATTACGATTTAGGGCAATTTCACACTCCATACTAAGAAGTTGTGCGTTCGTGAATCAGGGAGGCCTGAAACATATCTGACCGCAAGACTTCCACGCAGATACATCAGCAACTCTGTTCTTATACCACTAATTCTTCTTCTTAGCGTGTCGATGACAAACGCGTTTTATAATAAGTCCCTAAATGCTCTTAGCCCAGAATTTTGCCACGCTGACTGCCTCATCACTGGCAGTCATTAG
>DWJK01002900.1:0-13894 GCA_018248815.1 Croniades pieria auraria
AAGTGTTCCAAATAGACTCAGGGAGTGCGTACGGAGCAGAGGAGGACCCACACGCTACTAAACTTAGGACTTCTGAACGTATGGTCCCAGTACAGTGATAAAATTTAAATTTTATTAATCCCATTATTTTATCAAAATATCGTCAAAACCATTTCTTTGTGTTTAAATTTAAAAAATAAACAAATTGTCATTTGTTAAGCTCACATAATTTATGAATCCCTACTAGAACCATATCTAATTAGAAAAACTGAATAATTGTATTTTAATATTAATGCAAAAAAACGTGGTGGGCCCTATTTTGTTTTGAATAGTTTATTATTGCCGTTTTTATTCAAATTAACCTACTGATTGCAAACTTTTGAACGGTAGTGTATGTTATACATACATGTCTTCACGCCAGGTCCCTTATGGGCAGGCAGAGAAATATATAATTGTAATAATATAACAATGATATATTTTTTAATTCATGAATACAATTCCAAAACACAACATACAGGTGAAATCCGTGTAAAGTAGTGGTGACAAAATGGCAATTATTGTGATGTCAAATCACTAGTAGGTAGAGATGTCTTGAAATGCTCGATTTCTAAGTGGTCATATCATAAAAACGATCTTGAAAAAATGCTATACGGTCTGATGTTCAATACTGATTTAATTTTCTGGCTTGCGCATTATGATAAGCATTTGAGTCAGCTCATATCAAAGGCGGCATGGCATGTCCACAACTGTTAGATTTTGTAACAAATAACAAATTAAAATTTATATGAGAAATATGAAAACTATTGTAAGGACATATTATTGGCCACATTTTCAGCATTTTTATCACGTTTACATAAATGACTACGGCTACGGGATATTGCCTTTGATATTATATGACTCATTTGTTAGAATATGAATTAATAATTTTTGCATGGGTACGATGGCGTTCTTTGAGGGGAGGCCTATGTTCAGCAGTGGACTGATATAGACTGATGATGATGATAATGATGTATCTCTATATATTAGTAATTCGCACCAAAATATAAAAAAAAATTGTTTTCTATAACATCTCCTAATCTGTAACACGTCATAGACACATAAAAATATCACACGGATTTATAACAAAATCCATCGCCACTGCTGCAAAGGATAGCAATTAGCTTGTAGCATTACGCAGCATTGCACGGTCCTTAGGAGAAAAGAAACCCTTTTGTTTCCTGATGTGGAGAGAAAATAACAACTCGAAATTATTTTGAAACATTGTATATGAAAATTTCTGCTAACAACTTACAACTGTTTTTACAATTATAGTATTAATGTTCTACTACACTTTAACGCCGTGTTTCGCTCGCATGTGTCCACGCCAACTGCACTTCTGTACAAACGCCATTTCACAGTGTTCACACTTGAACCTACGATCGTCCACGTGGATCCGCATGTGTTCACGTAGAGTCTTCCGTCTGCCGTACGCCTTGTGGCACACTTCGCACTTGAACTTCCTCAAGCCCGTGTGTTTCACCATGTGCTCTTTAAGTTCATTCGTCACGAAGAACTTCATATTGCATATGGTGCATTCATGCCGTCTCTCCATTAGGTGGTCGCGTTTCGTGTGAACCGTCAGAGCCGTTTTGCTCGTGAAGGACCTATCGCACGCCTGACACTTCATCGCCATAGCTTGAACACCGTGCACAATTGATAAATGCTTCTCTTTCTGTCGATAATCCTTGAACTTCTTGTCACAATAACCGCACCTGTTCAGCATATTCGCGTGAATGTGCACTGATTTCTCGTGAGACTTCTTCCTTCTACATGACGTGAACACTTTGGCGCAGTAGTCGCAATTGAAAGCCCCCGTTTGATGACTTTCAGCATGACTTAACAATATATTTTTATTAACGAATCCCGCATCGCATACGTCGCAAATGTAATTCCTGTAGTGCGCATTCATGTGCTCCTGTAACGCTTTAAATTTGTTGAAATTCGACGAACAAAATATACACCTGAGCAAGTCATTGGTGAATTTGAACGACATGATGTGGTTCTTGATATCGGTGAACATGCTTTTCTGGTGGACGTTCACCAGGTGGTCAATAAGCTGTTCCAAGGAATCAATCCAGCTGTCGCAAACTTTGCATTTAAGTGAGGTTATATCAAGCTTGACGAGATAAGAAAACATCATTTTGCCCTGCATGAAAAATCTTTTGGACTTTTCGTCGTGATACTCCAAGGTGTGTTTCTTCAGATCGGCCGGATCAGGGAACTGACTCGTGCAGAAACAACATGCGTAGCCTATTCCACCCCGACAGCGAATAGGAGTTGCGTTGGAACATTGCAATATCTGCCTTATATTAAAACGATGCTTTTCCAACTCTCTAGTCTCTTTAATTTCGTAATTGGTGCTTACAGACTCGCCTTTGGCAATCAACTTACGTTTTAGCAATCTGGAGGTCTTAGGCTCTTGTTCTTGGCCTGTTCTTGCGTTATCTTTACGCAGTGAACCTACAAAGAAAAGCACATGTTACTTATATTCTATCTTTTCGCTTACGCTAAAACTAGCAGCCTTTTCTCCTCGAGTCTGCAATATACGTATTTGTTAAATGCAACGAATGCAATTGTTCGAAACGACCTTTAAGGATGTAGAGTAAAATTTTTCTAACGATGCCAATAATAAAAACTTTGCCGTTTCAGAGCACTTTTGTTCCTTCGATTCAATTGCTGATTTTATGTTTTATTTCTATACACTTGCTTTTCTTCCAAAACGTTCCTACGAAGATAACTTCGTAGGAACGTTCTCTATAAAGAGATAGATATACATACGTGCTATCAAATGACTATTACCCGCAAAAAAAAACATTGAACACATTGCCAGTAATTATGTTTAATTAATTCAGGGAATATATAATAACTAATGTACATTTCTATAACTTTAAGTTCAAGAAAAGAAAATGAGATACAGGATTAAATAATGTCCATATGTATCGTGCGCATATGATTCCTCCAGGCGCATTTCTGAACGAATGCCATCTCGCAATGGAGGCACTTAAAACGCCGATCGTTCTGATGTATACGTAAATGCTCCTTCAAGTTGTAATTCCTTCCAAACGACTTGCCGCACACATCACACTTATACTCCCTCTCACCCGTGTGTTTTAGCATGTGGTTCTGCAACTCCTTGCTTGTGAAGAATTTCATGTCGCAAATCTTGCATGACTCGTCTCTCTCCATTAAGTGCACCCGTTTCGTGTGGAGAGTCAGTTTCGTTCTTGTAGAAAAGGTCTTTTCGCATGCCATGCAATTGTAGACTGGGGGCTGAACTCCGTGCTCCTTTTTCATGTGTTCACATTTACATCTGTAGCTGACGAATTTCTCCCCGCAGTACGGGCACTTGTTCCTCTTGTTGCCCTCCTTGTGAACAAACCTTTCATGGTTGTATCTGCTGGTTGGCGTTTTAAATATTTTTGAACAGTGCGAACATTTGAATTCACCTTTTTTATGACGAGTTTCGTGGCTCTGTAACATTCGACGCGTCATAAACGGCGCGGAGCATTCCTCACATTCGAAGTTCCTATAATGGGTGTTCATGTGCATCCTCAAAATCTTGAAACTCTCGAACGCGACTGAACAAATTGAACAAGTCAATTTGTTTTTGTGATATTTATATGGCATTATACGATTATCGATATCAGTGTATATTTTTTTGTCGTGACTCCTTAAATGATTTATCATACGATCGAATCCATCTACAGCTGTGTCACAAATTGTACACCGTAAATCCGTTACGTCAAGTTTCACTGTGTGAGTAGAGAGAGACGAATAACTCATGTACTCTCCCCTTTCTAGATTTACATGATTCTCCAGAGTATGCATCTTGAGATCAGCAGGGCTTTCATGGCAAGCAGTACAAAACCCACACACGTAACCAATACCATTATAATTTCTCACGGGTGTGGCGTTCGAATGCAATAGAATAGTTCTAACGTTATGCAAATGTTTTTGTAATACGGTAAGTACTTGATCGCGTGGTTTTCTATTGAAAGCCAATCTTATAGCACTCGGCTTTCTATTTGGCGGTTTCGCAGCTATTTTTTCTTCATTTTTCTTAGTTATTGTTATGTTCCAATCGTCTTTAAGAGAGGACGATGGCGACTCTAAATGATTAGGTTTAGGTTTTATTAGACGTTCTATTTTCGCCTTTAATGCAGACTGTAAGTCCACAGTACTGTCGCCTCCAATACCTACGAATGAAAAGGAATCTATTAAAAATGTTTGCCATTCACACTGCACTGTTGAAATTACTTTGTGTAGGTAGCGTGAAATGCCATTTAAAATAACTTTTCTGTGATAGACACTGACAATATATCTACCAACATGTCTATGTCATGCTTATCAAGGGCCTCTGTGATATCACGGAGTTTTCAAATCGAGCTAATGACTAATAACAGTGTCACATAATTAACGAATTAATTAGAGACTTTCAAATTGCCAACAGCAGACAAATAAAACGCAAGGCGTAACTTTATATCTATATTATGGATATCCATTAATAGCACTAATTACTCTACAAGGTCATCACAAGAATCAGATATCAATTGAATCAGTCCGTTCACTTCGTCACGCTAGAAAGTATTGAATTCTTGGCAATGCCGTGATTCTTCTTCATGTGTTTCCTTTTGCTGTTCTGCGTCGCGTACGCCTTGCCGCATATTTCGCATTTGAATTTTCTTTCGTTTGTGTGCGTCGCCATATAGTGTCCAATCATGTGCCTCTTAATAAAGAAACCCATGTTACATACCGAGCATTCATACGGCCGCTCTTTCAAATGCACGCTTCTCATGTGAAGCATCAAATTCGACTTCAAGTTAAACTTCTTATCACATTTATCACACTTGATGCCTTCCACATTGTGCACTTGCATCATATGCCTTGTTTTTTGATAGTAGTTCTTGAACCTCGCCTTGCAGATTTGGCACACGCTGTCACCGGCTATGCCCTTATGCTCTGTATTGACGTGAGCTTTCTTCTTGGACTCCGCGGCAAAAACTTGCCCACAATACTTGCAAGGAAAGCTTGACTTCTTAACGTGAGTCGATTCGTGCCGATTTCGTCGAAAGCTGTTCACGAAACCGGCGCCGCAGATCGTGCAAATGAAATTCCTAAAGTGATTGTTCATATGTTGCATCAACAGCTTCATGTTGTGAAAAATTTCATTGCACAGGCAGCAGTTCATCTGCTGTTCGTTGGTCAACTTGAACGGTTGGAAATAATCCGTCAGCTCCAGATAGTACTTCTTCTCGTGATCGTTTACTAAATGCTCCGTCAACGTCCTCAAGCTATCCATAGGCATATCACAGATAATGCATTTTAGATCAACGATATCCAGAAACGCAACGAAACTGCTCATTCCCGATCCGGGTTTATATGACGGTTTCTCTTTCACATGATCCCGTTTCGTGTGTACCCTCAACGCGTCAGGATCCGGATAAGTTTTGTAACAGTACGCGCATATATAGCCCGCATCATTTCTATCTTTGAAGGGTGTTGCGTTCGAGTATTTGAGCAAGGTGGTCAAATTATGCCACTGTTTTTGCATCTCGGGCTGATGCTTCTCACGCATAATTAATTTAGACATCGTCTCAGTCTTCTCGTTTGTCGCCTTTAAAGTCCTCTTTTGTTTATTTGTCGCTCTCGTCCGGCCTATAAAAGAAAAATAACTTGTGACCACCGGGTTTCAGAATTTCACATCAACGTACGATAATTTAAATCGCGAATGAACATAAATCACGTAATAATCACGCTCACCGAGAGATTGAGCCGTACAAAAGAGCGGCGAACCGTTAAAACGGAGAGAATCATTCGGTCGGTAAACAGTACACGTAGATAAAACAACACACGGGTATCTTGCATTAGGGAAATAGAAAGAAAGAAAAACTTTTTAATAATAAACGTCCTCGCATCAACACGCTACATAGCCTCTTGTAAGAAATCAAATCAAGAGACGATCTAATGAGACCAAAGAAAACATACACGGAATATCATCTTCATCGTCATGGTGGGTTGGCAAGAGATGAGTAACGTAAGAAAGCTCTATGGTGATCATTCGAATAATTTCATCAATTTTGTTAATCTTTTTTTATAAGTTACACACTAAATTCACTTCTTTAGATCATTTACTTTCTATTCCTGGCGCTTCTTTTGGAAGAGATCTCTCTAAGGTATAAGCAGGTCCATTGCACATAATTTGTTTTGTATATTTTTACACTGTGTAGATTTCTTAAACTTAAATTGAATTAAATTTCTAATAGATAGATGGATATAATTGACTTAGATCAATCCTATGGCTACGTCCATTGAAAACCTCTTAATGGAAGACACACTGATCTTGCAGAAATCAAATGTAGGTTATCATTACCGCTATTTCGTTTAAACAAAATTTTAAAATTATCAATCCGAATTATGTTACGTTCCATTAAGAGCTATCTTGCACCGCTCTCAGCGATATCATTCTTAGTTTCTTCGCTATCAACGATTATTACATGGAGAATTAAACGGGTTTTCACTACGTCCTTTGGAATCACGTTTCATTTTTATGGAATTGACTTAGGTGGTCAGGAATATTTGTGATTCCATTGCCTCCACCGAGAGATACTATGATAGACTTTTCCATTGGTTCTTATAATGGTTCTTAGGGTCATCATTATTTTTTTACGTACTATAAAATCAGACAGACATCTTTTCGTCCAACGTGTTATCTCTTTACATCCTGATGATACATCAGATTGAATGGTGCGGATATAATTCCAGGTTTCCATCCATTCCAGTTCTCGAAAAACATTTGCAAAAAGATTAAGGATAATTCAACAAATAAAATGCACTAAAAACTTATTACGTACACGTTTATTATTATAGCATTCATACGATTCAAACATAATAGAATAATAATAATTACCAAGAAGGATAGCTTTGTTTACTCAGAATAGGTATTACCAGATGACAATATAAGTGATAACAGCCAAGCTTTTCAACGAAGAATACACAGATTTAGGTAGCACAATTTTCACAAGATGATTGTAAAACCAAACGAAAAGTGAGGGTATCTGTGAATGGAAATACAAAAAGATATGAAGCAAATTCGAATTTCGAACGGCAATGTTTTCGAACACAACAAATCAGCAATTTGATGTGAAATATGACAGTGCTGCCATCTAGGCGCCAGTGCTGCCAACTGACGAGCGAGCTGTCGCTCGTAGAGCGAGAACATTGCGCCGATGCCACAGCACAGTTCCAGTGGGTATGTTAGTTCTATTTAAACCAAGCATCACATGATGCGGGGGCTCATTCGTGTCCACATTGTCGTGCAGTTAACACTACACTACGCTGACAAAACTCTATCAAAAGATGCTTCTCTTAAGAAAAGTAAAGATTCGCTAACTCGCAATATGGACACGGCTTTATGGCTTAAAAGCGACACAGACACCATTAAGAGATTTAAGCTCGCTGCTCATACAAACTGAGAACGTTTTTGTACCTTTTAATTAAAATAAAAAAAATACGATATCACTAGCATTTATTTACATGGTATTGCTTTATGTATATTTGTATATTATTTTTATTTTCTGTATAGCAAAATGAAAACATTTTGGTTTTTTAATTTTTCACATTAAAATTATTATATTTAAATTCAAAATTAATTGCAATTTTTAATCTCACTGATGACGAATTATAAGTTTAAATAATTTTTTGCACGGAAATTAAATATATAATGACAATTATCAATTTAGAGTCCAAAAAAATATAAAAATTTTAAGGTGAATGTATATAAAACACTTGCACACTCAGTTTTCTTTAGTTATTTACATTATTGTGTATAATATGCGAAATAATCTTTCTTTCTTTCTTTCCTAGTACACGATAGCTTCTAAACGAATCTTGGAACCTGAAAGTATTAAGTGAAACCTGAATGAATGAATTGAAACCTGAAATCTGAATGTACCACCATCTTTAAGTGAATGACAAAAATTAAATTAATGGAAAAAACTCAGGTGCGTCTACAAGGGTAAAGATATTTGACAGTCGGTGGTGTTCTCTTATTACTGAGGGAGTACACTCTGTTACTATTAGTGATTACTACTCTGAGTACACTGAGGGCCCCGCCCCTGACATGATAATGATATAATAATAAATTTCGTTGTCCATTAACGAGTCGTATAAATTTTTCGTGAGGCTGCAATCATCAAAATAATAATTTGTTACGGATATACAATACGGCATATGAAATACCTCAAAGGTACCGCAAAGTTTGCTGATCCCGTGATATTCATTTAACAAAGATAGGTGTTTATTTATAATTGTAAATAATTATAATTATATTCATGTATGTAATTGCACGGTGTAATAAACATATTTTCAGCCATCATATCGTTCATACAAAAATTATCAAAATTAAACTACAAACTACACTGTACTATATTATACATTCACACGAAATTCGTAAATCCAACGATTGCACTTCTTTAAATGTTCACTAGATCATTTCCTAGATCATCGTATTATATTATTACAGGATATCTATTCTTCTCATTCTTCTCTCCTCTTTCTATCTATCTAGTCTCATAAGTCCTTGTCGCCTGCAAACCTCGTTGACAGGAGGCGGTCATGTAACACACATTCTCTCTCTTCCTATCCCATCTCATCTCCCTCCCACACCGTCGTCAAGTTACTATTCAAGCGATACTAATGAGAGCGTATAAAGATGTCAACGTAATTATCGTTATTCGCTCCAGCAAAAAGACTACGCAAGGGGAAGGTGGTGGGGGGTGGGAGGTGGACTAAGTCCAAATTGTGTTTAGGTGTGTCCGTGATGTGACATGACGTGGAGAAACTTTGACGTGTTTCATGGCCGACAACAAAGGGAACTTAACCCTTATAGTAAGTAACAACTCTCTGTTTATTGTCTATTCCCATCTGCCCAGCTCTATACACAAACACAAAAAATATGTGGGTTCCACCACGTGCAACACTTTGAACTCATCAGGTCTTCACTGAAACACAATCAACACTGCTCAATCTGCTGTTTCATCTTCTCAGCGATCTCCTTCGCCTTGTTCTCTGCCGCTATTTGTTTCAAGGTCACCTCTCTGTTGTCTATTAGGTGCTTCACGTCGTCGAACTCCTTGAAGATATCTAGATCGTCTTGATGGAGACGCACGTGGCTCTTCAAGCTGCACTTCTGCATGAACGTCTTATTGCAGACCTCGCACTGGTATCTCTTGTCGTCGTCGTGGATCCTCATGTGCTCCTTGAGTGTGCGAGCGCGAGAGAAGGACTTGCCGCACACGTTGCACGAGCAAGTCTCCACGCCGGAGTGCTTCGACATATGGTCTATTAGACCGCGTTTCGAAAAGAACTTCGCATTGCATTTGTCACATAGGAAATTCCTCTGTTGCAAGTGATGGTGTTTTATATGTCTGTTCAATTCAAATTTCTTCTTGTAAGTTTTGTTGCAAGCGTTGCACGGATACACCAGAGGTGCCTCGTCGTGGACCTTCACCAGGTGCTCGCTCCTGTCGTAGTAGCTGACGAAGATTTCTGGACAATGTGGGCATTTATTCCTCAGCCAACCACCTGTATGGACGCCCTTGACGTGGTTGCGTTTTTTCGTCAACGACGTGTAAGCCTTGTCACAGTATTCACATGGAAAGTTGCCCTGGTAGTGCGTCTTACCGTGCTTCCGGAGCGCACCGATCGTTATATACCCGGCACCGCATTTGTCGCAGCAGTAGTTGCGGTAATGACTGCTCATGTGGTGGTACAGATTCTTGAAGGACACGTGGACGACGGAACATATGACGCACGTGAAGTTCTTCCCGTTCTCAAGACGAAACGGAAGAATGATATCCTTGATATCCTTGTGGATGGTTTTATTGTGATCGCAGACGAGATGGTCTTTGAGGTCGTTGAGATCGTGCATGCTTTTGTTGCAGACGGTACAACGCAGATTGGTTATGTCCACCTTGATTGGGTTGTAGCTGAGTTTGTAGTCGAGCATTGTATTGATTTTGTCTTTTTCCGTCTGTTGGGCGGTATGGGCGCGAAGGTCGTCGATATGTTGGAAGTGTTTAGCGCAATAGAGACAAGAGAAGCCTTTGATAGTTTTATCCCTGAACGGGCTGGCGTTGGAGTATTGTAGGATCGCGGTCAGGTTCACCCTGTGCTCTATTCGCTCGGGGGTTGCGCTTACGTCCGATTTCTTTTTCTTTCTCTTGCGCTTGGGCTCGTCGCCGTCCGTTCCTACAACAGAAACGAGCACATCTCAATTATCTTCATCCACTTTCATTTCTCTTCTTATCATTATTTGTATTGTGTACACAGTGCTTTCTTTCTATCTCTTCCTTGGCGTTGCGAGCGATTCTGTTATAGGACAATTTGCGACGACTAAGAGTAAAATAATGACAAAGGTCATGTGCAATTAGAAAAGGCGTTTGAAATCTTAAGCACAGCATTGAACGGTCAGAACAAACACGATTTACGAATGTAAATCCGTATATACTAAAGCCGGTATCTTATCATTAACATATCGATAGAACGCAAAACATCAAAATTCGTCATTTAAAAAGACCATTAATGTAACAATAACATTCAAATTGTGGTTTGATTACGGTCTTGCGTACCATCAAATAAATGGCTATTAACAACACTTAGTATCTTGTAGCTAGAATAATGTTTAAAGACAAATATAAATAATAATAAATGTTTAATAACATAGAAATAGGAACAATGACGCGGCATGAGGTTCTGCGACGACAGTCTTAAAGTATTAGTCTCCCACTGCAAAGATCCAAGCTGACTTCCACTACTCATTCTAATAAGTTAAGTATTTATAGGTATTAAGAAACATATCGCGAAGAATTACAAACACGAAGAATTCTTAATTTCGAGAAAAGACTCATTTCCAAAAGTGCCACAAGAGGTGTGTTTATAGCAAGTACTATAAATGCTAGATATATGAAAACATTCGGTAAAAAATTTCAAACCACAAAATTTATGGGAGAATTCGGCTTAGAAAATGCACGATTTGAACAAGTAACAAAATAGATGAATTTGCGCTTTTCAATGCTTATATTTTCTTCAACATTGGGTGTTGAAGATTTCAAATTAAAGAAGAAACAAGATAAAAAGTATTACTAAAACCTAACTATGCTTGAATCGAATAATTAGTATTGCAACTGTCAAAATGGTGATTAGGTCACCCTATACTCAATTAAAACAGGACTGTAGGCCTTATTGAGGACAATCACTATCATGTTTCCAGCCTTGAGTCAGCCTTGACCGCTTTAAATGTAATGTAATGGAGATACAATATATAATGGATTACAGCTTAATAAAAGCCATCTATGTTCTAACGGTAGAATAATATTTTATGATCAATAACCGTCAAAAAAGAAAGACTAGTTCCATGTTAAAGCCAAAAAGCTTTTGTTGATACAAACGGGTCTCGTAACAGAAATATAAAAAAACAACTAAACGAATAGTGTAGCTTTTAAAAAGGAGATGCAGAAACAATGTAACACAACACGAGTTCAGAAAGAATTCTTTGAAGGTGAATATTTGCATGGTAAAGCGAATTGTAGAGGAATATCCAAATTGCGTAGTAAAGTCAAATTTTTTTAACATTTGAATATGAATATCGACCTGCCCGTAGAATAAAGTTCCATAAGAACATGAGATCATCACAGTTTTTCTATATTTTTCAGACTGTTTACGCCTATATTTTATAGTAGGGAAACAAAAGTTTAAATTTTTTTATTTATTTATTTAAAATTTTTGTTTCACTACCACAAAATATAGATCTAAATAGTCTAAAAATAAAGAAAAAGTGTGTTGGTCACATGTTCTTACTGAACTTAATTCTACGGGCAGGTCGATATGTGACAGACAAGATGTTCGGTGATAGATAAAGTTACGCAGACCATTGGTTAAGCGTCATCAATGTCTATTAAACATTTCATCTTTTTGAATTCTCCGGCTCGCCGTCTCCACACCGCGGTCTATTTTCTTAGGCGTTTCGATAGAAGCCTTTTGGAATTACTTGCAAAAATCAGCAGACTATCAGGATAGAGCTCCGTCTATATTCTTCGTGAAGTCTTGAACTTTTTCTCTGTATGATTATTTCCATTTCGAAGTTGGTGCTATGAAATCTGGACTTTTTCACTTTGTAAATCTATTGGATCCAAAACTTGTTACGAATTCCCGATTTTCTTTGGGAGTTACAGGATCAGAATTTTTGCAATGCCTTATATTCGGTTATATCAGCATTTTTCTTCTAAGAGGAGAATTGCTCCGGATGCTATCTCTAGTATAATAGCTGACTAATTTCTTGTATTGGTATTTCAGAACAGGACATCGTAATGAGTAACATCACTGATGATATAATATCTTCGGCATAATACAGTGGTACAGTGAGAACACGACCAAAAAATTTAGAAAGCGATCTATTGAACCGTAACTACCACCAGCAGCGTTATTTATTGCTTTTTCTCACATACATGTCATTTATGAAAATACAGCTTTTACGGACAGACAATCCGTCACTTGTAATCGACAGCGTGGTCAAGACGAAAGGTCAGATACTCGGGGTTAATGGTTAGTTTGTGGCTAATGCTTGAAAAAAAAACGGAAACATCACGCCTTTAATTCCCAAAGGGGTAGGCGGAGGAGTGTAATCCACTCCCACGATTCACTAGTTACGTTTACGTTCCATGGAATAGGGGGTGAGCCTATTGCCTGACACAGATCCAGACTCCGAGTCACTACTAGAAATTCTAAATTAGAAAAATCTAATAGTATCAGACTTGGGATTTGAACCCAGGACCTCCCGACCAGCAGCCAGGATTGCAGCCACTCGATCAACGGAGGCAGCTTTAAAAACAGGTAATCTTAATAATCTGTTATATTAATGTGTAGTAATAAAAAATGTACATGTTGTTACTCGTTAAATTGAATTCAAAACAGTAGAAAAGGAAATATTAGAATTTAGAAGCTAAAGATCAGATACTGGCTAGTGATAAAAAAATGATCAGTCCTAATTCGTAATGTTTAACCAGTCAGTTAAAAATGAAAACAGTTCTTCGTTCGAAACTCAAATTAGAACAGTCGAGAAAGAAATGTACCTAAGTGAAATTCCGTCTGTATTCAGCCATGGCGAGTGTTTCACCTTCCATTTCTCTTTCGTTTTGTAAATATTAGAGTTCAAGATAAAAATAGTGTAATATAGGTCTTCATTTTGTACCAGTACATACAATAGGAGTTAATTTAAAAGCACAGGATAAACGTAAAAATGTTGATCGACGTGATGCGAACGTAGTATACAGCACGTATATTCCTACAAATTGGTTAAGTAGATACTAAGACCACGGAAAGCAAGTTTCACATTCCATAAAATTAAAGATTGGTATCTGTAACGAAGAGACTTCAAGAGGAGGACACGTTGAAGAAGATAAAGATCGATTGAATCATATTGAAGTCCAAAAATAGTACAACAGTAACAAAAACAGCATTGCAAGGTTAAATGTGCTTTCCGATTGTAGTAAATGAATGAATGTACACACAATTGAATGCGTTTTCGTTGTACATGGGAACAGTGATCGTACTGTTGGTGAAGGTACAGAACTGGTTATGCGTAATTGCAGTGACGTCATTTTCATTAACACTAACGGAACTAGTTAAATTATTATTAATAGTAATTAATATTCTGTTGTAGCTTGGATAAAGTCCACAACTACAGAGACTTCTAAACTACTAAATCGTTTATACGCCATTGGTTAAGACAGTAAGAAATCGTTTTCAAATTCAAATTCAAATTCTTTTATTCATTATAAGGTATATACATACACTCAATGAAGGTCATGTCTAGTCATTG
>DWJK01002901.1:0-13893 GCA_018248815.1 Croniades pieria auraria
GCTTACGCGGTTTTCCTGGTGTTGGCTAGCTTTGCCGCTACTGAACTCCACACCTATGCCTACCCCTTCGGGGATTACAGGCGTGAGGTTACGTTTTTTTTCGTAACGCCACTTTTAAGCCTTCAAAGGAAGCTCATGCAAATGCACCTTATACATTATGCATTTTATTTGTGAACGGGAAAATGCCGATAGTTCCTTGTATTCACGGCTTACATTATTTTACTCGCGACCTAAAAACGAATGATACTCATTGTATTTTTATTATAAATATAATATGTAATTAATTGTTTTTCTTTAAAAAATTTCTTAAATTTTGGTTGTAATAATTGCTATAATTAAAATACAAATATTTAACAACATAATTTTTAATTTTGCATCTTTGGTTTGGTTTCAGTAAACGCGGCATATTTATGGAGGAGATTCCTTGCGAATAAGTTCTTACTCGGTACTGATCCGATCAGATCCAAAACTCACATCCGAGCTCTGATTTTATTTGTAATAATTGGCTAACAAATGAATACAACCAATTATACAGCCAATCATGGTCATTTTTAAGAGTGTGCAGTTTTTGGTCTAGTGGTTAGTCAACCTGCATACTGAACTGGAGATAGTGAATTCGATTCTCATGTACGACAGGTACATGTTCGTGTAAGTGCATTTGTTCTGTGTACAGGTGTAACATTATCTATGTAAGTATATCCTTGTTATTTTGTATATTTAATTAATGAGACGTCTGCTCAGCCGGGCACAGGCTTAGCCTAATTTATTATTATTGACGAAATATATGTAAGTTCCATGATGTTATTGATGTTTATAAAATAAAATAGTTCCATACTAACCTTCAGTTGCTCCACGGACTTTGGAGGGTCTTTTAAAAAGACAGAATTGTAAATGAAATTCATACAATGCAAGGAGCCAGCTATAGTGTAAACTCCGTAATAACTAAGTTTCTTTAACAAGATACCGCTCAATCCCATTCCAATAGGGAATCCTACAGTTAAACTGAAATTGATGAGACCCATTCGGAAGGTTCGATTCTCGTCCGTCGTAATGGCGCTGATGTAAGCGAACATGGTTAAGAAACAGACACACCAATGACCGCTGAATCCTTCAATTATTCCCTCCATAAGCACTAAATGTTCCAATCTCATTTGATGGAAAAAGTATGTATGTAACATGCCGTTTAAACAAACGAGGATTTGTCCAACCACAGAGAAAAGTATGAAAATTTTCCTGTAACCAGTTCTATCTGACCATGACCCTAAGAAAAGAGCTGTGATGCAAGGCACGGTTGCTGTAATATAGGTCTTCCAGGCCATATTTTTAGTAACAAGCCTCTGTACATCTCTTTCATATTGGCTTTGTCCTTCACCCGACTGTAATTTTAGGGAATCGCAAATTTCGTCAGTGAAATTAAAGTTGACACGACATGCTTTATCTAAACTTAAATTTTGAGATGTCAGCATCGTTAAAATAGCCGGAATAACGAAAAAAAACATCGTTGGTTCCACTGTGACATTCTTTAGCATATTGTGTCCACATGATTCTTTGAAGTTTCTCTTCTCTTTGATTTCTTTTTTCTCTTGTGATTCCTTTAGAGGATCTGCTTCTGTGAACTCTTCCATTCCATTTTCTTTGTCTTTATTAGTTAAAACGCTCATTGTAACTTCTTTAGTGTTTCTATCGTTGGTGATTTTCTTTAGCGAATTTTAATTACCGTATCCTATTAAACATGATGCATTATTGATATGACTGTTATTGTTAAACACATAACTACAATATGGCCGATGTTGACGATAGCTATCAAACTAATCTACTGTTATTATTATTTTATTTAGTGAGATTAAAGTTGGCAACGATTACGTTTCTTATCACGTCGTATATTATTTATCAGTACAACAACTGCCGTTTTTTACCGTCGTTTCCTTGTGTATAAGTTCTATTTATGACGGAAATTTTACCATTATATTGGAAGTGCGTAAAAATTTATGACATGTTTAAAAGCGCGGAAATGTGTGACGTGTTACATAGAAAAGGGCATAAGTAAGTCTTAGGCATACGAGTGACTTTATTTTAAATATGAAATTTTATACTTTCAGACACGGATACTTTAATCATTTCTCGCAATCCCTCTATCCTTACCATATCTTTAACTTTTCTGGTACTGTGCATTCAGCCTCAGTACAATGTATGTTGTCTGTATTATTGATGAGAAACATCTGATCAATTTTATGTTTAATTCCGCTATCACTTCAAATGTTCTCAACATGTCATTTGTTTTACCATTCAAATGTAAATTTTTATAGAATTATATCTGGAAAGTTCCATTGTTAACAATCACATACGACATCTACTCCCGTTTTAGATTATAAATAAATTGAACAGGAGTATTACAGGTCGGTTGTAAGCCTTTTTAAGTCCCACCGCTGAGCGCGGGTCTGCAACAACTGCGGAAAGTTTGGAGTATACTCCACCATGCTTCTCCCGTTCAGATTATTTAGTTGTTGTATATAAAATAATCTTATTATGATCTTAAATAAAATGTTACCATTTAATTACAAGGGTAACTCGGAAATTATGATGAATAAGGTATGTTTTAAATATTTGGTAGCTAGTTTTGCTTGTTGAAACAGACTTGTTATACCATATAATTGTCTGGAAGTTACCGAGGTAACAGTGCAAAATAAGCTAATGAAATATATAAAATATAGACAAGGTGGGAGGATATCTATAAATTATAACCGTAAAAAAATTCTGGCAATATCCGATTAATTCCATGCAGAGCGAAAACAATATAACATGATACAACACAAGAGGCGTAACGGCGACAGCGTCAAGAAACCCAGCCACATTGGTATCCAAGTCATTGGACGATAACGGTCCTCGTCGAAGACACCGCGTAGCTGGCGTAGCAGTCATGACTGAACAATCTTATCAGATTACGCAGTCTTCGCAGAAGTCGAAGAAGTCCATATGAGGTGGTACTTAAATTCGGTCTGGGCTGGAACGAAGACGGCTAGGTTTCCTTAAATTATTATAAAATGTACAAGACAATATGTGTTTATATCGTACTATAAAGTCAACATGTTTTGTAGTCGTCAAAACCAGCGTGCGAATATGAAATGAATTATGAATGTGGAAGAATCACCTCATGTCTGTAAAAATTGAGATATTTGGCATTTCGTGCTTTCTGCATACCCTTTAAAAGACCCGGCGTAACGATATAATTGGAACAATATTTCATGAAATGATTAACTAATTAGTCTAGTTTAGCTCAATTAGCAAAATTACGAGAGCAGCCGCGTGCAGTAACTAGTCTCCAATGTTCATATAAATATATTATGACAATATGTAACGTATGAATTACTCTTAATAAATCACTAGTGGCAATGTTGTCATCTTTCATTTATCAAGACTTTACGGCGCGATAACAGAACGCGTAATTAATTCTGTTTAATAATGATTAATATCATATTGTTCTTAATAGAACAATATGATATTGTTCGTGTTAATTGTTTTTTTAACACATCTGTTGTTTCCGTGTAATAGCAAAACAACAAAATAAATACGACAACAATAAATTATTTATTACTGAATTTGATGATTTCCCTGTTATAGGCTATGTTTTTCTGGAAATGCAGTATGCTTCACATATTAAAATGATTCATTCAAAGTTGTTTGACACGTTTTGTGGTATTTCAAACGACGTTATTCGCGCTACTGTTCCATCCAAAGCGTAACCAGTTTAGCGGAATTTTCAATTTACTAACGCGTTGTTTCCTGTCGTATAAAAACTTTATAAAACAAACGTTCTAGTAAATTATCTTATATTGATCATATTAATTAACTACGGGTGAAGGATTAGCATAATTATAAGTCACAAATATGTCTCGAGTTTTATAAAAAAAGTAAGGTCGATGTTATTGCCGGACGATTTAACGGAACCGTCAACTGCCAGTCTGTCCAATAAATTCCCGATTGGATTTCAAGTCATCCAGACGGGATGAGTTTAGATGTCTCTTGCGGATCTGGTTGTTTTTGTACTGGTCTACATTCTTACGTGATACGTCTTAGTATGGACTTTGAGCTAGCTAAAACACAGGTTCTACTAAGACGATGTGGATTATAAGGTATCCATTTTTCAGACCCTTTGCGTATTATCACCGTATTTTTTTAAATTATAAGTATGCTTATTAATAGGCTCACGTCTATTCCATGAGACGTGACACGTAAGTAATGAAACGTGGGAGTATGCTACATTCCTCTGCCTGCCCCTTCTTGGATTACAGGCGCGATGTTACATTTCTTTTATTATTCATCATTCATTTCATTTTTATTATTAATGTATATTACAGTTCCATGTCTGACAACTTCGATCTGTTGTTTCTACATAGAAGGGAAAGGTACCACTCGACGCTCCCGCATTGTGTCGTTAAGTGTGAACGACTTCAGCCATGTTGATTTTTCCCAATTAGCCCTGTTTTACAACGCAGACTACATTTTCATTCTGAACATCGATAATAAGGAATCATACGAGCACTCGTTCAAATGAAAACACAAAAGTTCACTTGTGTTTCATTGGCAATTAGGGAAATTATTTTAAACTCGCAACGCATTCAATATAATGAGGGCGTGGAGGAATCATCTGAGGTGCGATTACTGTTAAGTAATTATTGTTTTATCTATTTAACACAATGGAAAATTAATGCGCTATCAAGTGAACGAACGAGAACGAATTGATTCAAGCTGGATGTGAGCTTAGAGCGGGAAACGAGTGAGGGATTAACAAGGTTTTTCTAGGCATGTTTGAAGAACCTCGGATGCGTAAATGCGAATTTACGTATATACAAATTTCTATTAACTATATTATCCTCACTGTAGTTAGGGCTTAGGGCCCAACGCCCTTGTCGAATGCTTTTAAAGCGCTTTTAAGCCCTTCTGAAAGGTTTAACAATTGTTACATAAAGAAAGCAGGTAGCAGGGAGTAACTGCTTAACGTGCTTTCCAAGGTGCGGGCATATTTATGCGAATTTGTTACTAACGGTCAGCCATCACTGTGGATCCCTTGTCTGGTTATTTGACTGTAATTTTTAATTATGTAAAACAATCATTTGTGTTATAAGGTGCTATAATGATTTGTGAAAATAAGGGGTCTGTGGGCTCAGTTGCTAAGTAGCCGTTAATGGGAAATGGAGCAACGGCTTCGACCTCCAGGACGACTATTTGTATCAATAACTTGTTTGCTCTGTGTCTGGGTGTAAGATAATTTATATTTAGAACTGAAATGAACGCACGTGCATAACTTTATCAGCTGTTTGCTCATCATATCAGTAATATCGGTTCTTCTCAGTATAAGATCGGAAGGCTTGGTGTAAGTTGTGTTGTGAATATATACATAACTGCACGCCAGATGCTCTACGGGATAGGCAAGAGCACGTAGTACCAAATATCTCTATTCTTGCACAACTTAAAAAAATGCTATGGGTAAATCGAGTGCCTCGTTGGTCGAGTGATTGCAGAGCGCGATTGCTAAGAGAGAGTTCCTGGGTTCGATCCGTGGGTCGGGTAGTCAGGTTTTTCTAATTGGAAATTACTAGTAGTGGCTCAGAGTCTTCATTTGTGCCCGGAGTACGGTGATAGGCGCATCTAACATAACGTTGCTACGGGTAAATGTTTCAATAGGTGCACTGCAATTTAACAGGGATATTCTGATTTGGGGATTTGGAGAGAAAAATGCATTTTCACACTTCTCTTTGATACAACATATATTTATTAATTGTAGTACACATTAAAAGTTACCTATGAACTTAAATAAACAAGTATTTAGGCTATTTTAACTTATTAGAAATACACTTCGTCTGATTTTCTCATTCGAACTAGCCTCGAACTCATCTGAGAGTACAATTCTATTGTATTTACATACGAAACAAAAAGTATTAAGCAAAAAAAATATTAGTAACAAAATTATATTTATAACCAGAAGTGGTTTTGGTATTAAGACCATAGTTTATTTTATGTATCGTCATCGTCATCAGCCTATCTCAGTCCATTGCTGGACATAGACCTCACCTAATGAGCGCCAACTCGCCCTGTTTTACTTAATGTATGGACGAAATTTGCAAACATGTTTTTCTTAATCAAGTCCCGTATACCGAGTATATGAATAAAGGAAAAATAACATACGTATGGTTCTTGAAAATTGAGCAAATACGTACTAAAGCATTGTCTATAGATCTCAAAAATATTATTTGAAGATTTTTATTAACTTGTTTATTTTCCTGCTGATTATTGCAAATAGGTAATTAACAATCTATTGGTAGATAATCTAATAGAATAGTCTTTATTCATTCCACTGTTTTGGCGCGCAATTAGTTAACATCGTCTTTATCTGTGAATATTTAGGAACTCATTATTGTATGGTTAGTCATACTACGATGACAGAATTCTTTTGAAATATTCGAATATCGAATGTTATGTTTTTTAATATAATATAAACAGTCCTCATTACAATGTTATCTTTCTAATCAGCCAAATATCCATATATTATGCAGGAAAAAATTGGCTAATTTTAAAGGGATAAAGTTTTTTAATTATGATCTTGGAAGGGTGAGAAATTGAATTTTACTAGTTCTATGGTGATGGGTGCGGCTGTGTGTAGTCATTTAATAATTTTAAAATTTCTGTCATTATATTAACTTAATTATTTATTCATTTTTGTGAAACAAATGGCGGACTTAATGACTTGGTTTTTCTCTTATTCAACATGGATAATGAAAACTTGGGGTAGGCAATATTACATTAATTTCCGAAAAAAACTCCAGACACATTGTATAACATGTTAAATATATAATATAGTTATTGTGTACAAGAAGTCTAGTTATTACTACAATAACTTAACTAGTAACTAGTAACTAAGTTACAATTTTCATTTTTTACAACTTAACGCGAATTACTAAAGAGCGGCCTCTGTTTACTGAAATAGTTTTCCTTTAAACGTATTATTACATGTTTCCTTACAATTTACAATCATATCAAATAAACTGAGCTATAATAATTTAAATATTTAATGTAATACTTAATATATTAATATATTTAATATCAACTGTGCCGATAGACAAATCTTAAGGAAGATATTTTGAATAACTGAACCAGACGAGTAGAAAATTTCTTCGTTCGTGTTCGTTGTAGAATGTTCGTTGGTAGAACCTTGAACCGGATCGTTGTTCACCTTACTTATTTCATGTGAGTTTTAATTTTTCAGTTTTAATTTTTTATTGTATTTACAACTAATTTAGTAGCACTTTTATGAATAACAAAGTCGTCAGTTCATTGGTTTGTTTGTCCACGTACATAAGAACTTAGCAACTGTCCAAGTAGGTTGCGTGAAACACGTTAGGTTTAAGGATTTATACAAATTTTGTATGGATTTGAAAAAGGAATTTTTTGCAGCGTAAAAAGTAGTTAATCAATATATTACCCAATCAACGATGTTATACATTTTATTAATGTAAAATGGAAAGAAATATTAGCAAATTCTTTATTTGCACATTTTGGATATTATTAGCTATTTCTCATTCATAAATATCTATTATAGACTATTTTCTTATCTACCAAAGTAGTGTTATATTATAAAACTTTCGTCCAATTAAATAACTTTTATTAAATGTACATATATGTTACACATTATTTTAAACACGTGTTTCGTTTATTCGTTAGCCAATTATTCTGTTCTTGACAATTTACACGTTTTCTTACATTACATTTACACGTTTTCTTTTTTAAATTTGTAACTGTAACAAAGCCAATCATAATTTATCAACGGCATTCATTTCCGGAAATCAATTGTTAAGAAATGCGTCCATAATTAATTTGTTCTGCATTTAATTTGTTAATTTGCAAATTAATTTGTTCTGGATGTATGTATATACATATAATATGCTAATTATGTGTGTATGGCTATTTAAATGTAAAATAATAACTAATCATAACAATATTTATTTACATAACAACGCGACGGATTTAACTTAAATAATTATTTATGGTTTTTACGTAATAAAAATAACAAATCGCCGTCAGTCCGCTAAAACCGAAATATTACTGTGTTCAAGGACCGTTCTTTTACTCTATCGTGTAAGAGTTTTGGGCAGATTTCTTTGCCTCTATTTCTTTCTTCTCTTCGGCTTCTAACGAAACCTTTCTCGCATTCCGCTGCCCGATTTTATGTTGGACGTAGAATGATCTGGAATGAAAAATTATTTTTGTTTATAATAATATTAAATAAGCATTAAATTTTGTCTCTTCAGTATTATTAGCGATAGTCCCTAATCTTTCATATTGCTCTTACACGTTCATATTGTACACAAGTATTTTTAAATCACAATCACGTAACAAGACTTAGTAAGACATGGTAAAACTAAATCTGGATGAGATAAAAGTGATTTTGCGTTTTAGTATAAAAACCGTAGCTCGAAATAGCTTATTCGCTTTAAGAAAAAGAGCGGGTTTCGCCACCGGCCTTAAGGCACATCCTGTAAAGTTTGCGGAGCGTGGGCCGCAGCTGAAATGGCGGGCTTATGGCAATAGATGGGGCGACGTAGATCTGTGCCCCGTGTCTGCAGTCTTATATAAGAAACTCTAGTGTGCCAGCTAGATTGTGGAGTGTAATGAAAAAGAGGTATTGTATTTATGTGTGTATATATTATACACACACAAGCACACGTACACACACTCACACAAACACACACAAACGTATACATAAACACACACACATAGTGTATATGGTAGTGTGTGTATATGTACCATAGACTAGAATAAAGAGGCGGAAGTGACAAATAGTGACAAGTGACAAATAGTCATTTAAATTCGAAATTCGAACATTCACACCGTAGTTTTCCGGTTCCGATGGAACAGACTTAAACTGTTAAATTGCCGTATTGATTAGTTGTATCTAGCTTATAGACAATTAGGAATGGAGGTAATAATTATTAATATAATTTTTGATTTTGTTTAATGAATTATTGATTTTTAACTAATCGTTTTAATTTAAATGTCGAACGTTCTCACTGTAATTTTCCGATGAAATTAGACTTAAACTGTTAATTAGTTAATTGATTAGTTGTAGTTACTCGTAGCTTATAAACAACCAGGAATAGAAGCAACGATTCATAATATATATACAGTGTTTATGATTTTGCTAAGTAAATTACTAGTCTTTAATGTCACGGATATGTCAGACTTGACCAGATTATTGAAGTAGTTCGTCTAGGACTACTTGTATGAGTACAGTCTGTCATGGGTCTTTTTTAAGTTTAATCTTACTCTCTACATGTTTCCCTCAATGTACAAACCGCTATATCCGGACTTTATTAGCGTTAGACGCTAGCGCGTTTAAAATAGCGCAATTTCTCGTATGTTCTGTTTACTTAAATATTGTTTTATGTACAAAGAAATTTAATGTTATATTTATTTTGAAATTGGAATAATTAAATAGAAAAGTAAACAGAAAATTTATTATCATGGTCTTTACCAGCTTGGATCTGTTGTCCACTAGACACGAGCCTTTTTAATGAGCTTCAACGCGCTCTGTTATAGCCGGTCTTATCCAATCACCTTGCCCAGTGTCGGATGTATGGGCTCCTTTATGGTGGAGGTGAATAAGTTATTTTTGGTGATATTTAGTTAATCCATAAATTCTGGTTTTGACTTATACCGACATATAAATAGTTCATTCACTTCTGCATATCAGGCAGACTTAGTAGATTTAATTCGATATGATATCGATATTCAAACCGTGTTGCAACGAACCATTAAGATGGACTTAAGATAATATAGAAATTGAGACGATAATTACCATTACCTACGGATATTGTCAAGTGACCGGTGATGTAATGAATGGAAAATTTATATGCAAGTTCGTAGAAAGCGAGTAACTTGGGAAATTTCTTTTTCCATCCATATATTCCTTCGTTCTTTCATTTATTCGCTCGTTCATTCGTTCGTTCTATCGTAGAATTGTTTGTCCGCTTATTTAATTCAGTTTTTTATTTATGTACCTTACCAGTAAGAGAAATATTTACATAAAAACAGTAAATATTAGATACAGAAAGCGGTATTACTGCTAGGGATGCGATAGGGAGCGAAGTTTTTAGTCTAAGTAAAATGTCCTCTAAGGCGTATAGTCTGCTAACCCGCACTTGGCCAGTGTAACAGACCATGGCCTTAACTCTCTCATTCGAAGAGACACCAGTGCCTAACAGGGGTACGATAAAAGGGTCGAAAAATATCTAGTTTTTTAGTATAGCACATAAGTATAGTGCGGACTACCGTTAGAGTCCAGATGTAATTACTAGACAGCGTGGGCGCCTCGGGCTACGGCGAAGTATTAGTCGAACTAACTTCTTGTGTGCTCAAAGTCTAATTAAACTTTAACTAGTTAGATTAGGGTTTGATCTGGCGAATTTAGCTCCACGTACGAGGGTTACGTGTTTTATTGAATGATTGGAGCGAGTTTGGTTTTACAGTTGAAGTTTTAAAGGCTTGAGGTTTTTTCAATTTAGATTTGTGGAGTATGTTTTACGTGGCAGGAAAAACGAAGACCCTTCAATTATTAGTAAATACTTCAATTAATGTTATTAAACTATTTAATACCTAAATTTAACCTTCTTGTAATAACTATGCAAAATGTATTCTGAGGGTATTCTGAGTTACTCAAAGTACTTCCACGTTTCTACTCACATAAGTATACAAGCAGCTGGAATTATAAGCGCTGAACTCGTAAGGAACGGAGCTCCAGGCAACACCTGCAACGTCTTCATGTACATCCAGGCGTAGAACGGCTGAAAGACCAGCGCCGCGACGGTCTCCGTCAGAGAGAAGAGTGAATTCACTTTAGCTGGAAGAGGAGATTATTGTATATAGAAATATTTCAGTTAAAATAAAGCCGTTGTGACATGAGGTGTTACACATTAAAATAAAGGTCTTTAAAGCTAGCGTCACATCTGTGCACAAAATCATAAAAAAATGTCATTCTATTTGAAATTGATGATAGATGTATACACAATTCAGTTATTATTTGCTAACACGTAACCTTTTACTTCGTTTAATTAGGACACCGCTGTTAAATTTCATATTAGCGAGCTCAATGCTTCGGAAGTTGTCAGCGAAGATCAATGCTTGCTGCGCTATTAAAAAAAGAAGACTTTTACAACTCACCTATGTCGTGTTTTTCCACCAGCTTCGTTAGTATAGAACGCAGTGATGTGAACGTTGTTGCGTTTAGAATTTCCGCCACGGGGACTGTGGGTGAGAATGTTGTTATTATTATATCGTTGCGCTAGGGCCAGGGCCATTACGTGGTAGATTTTACATGCTTAAAGGCCAGCGTAACTACTTTTACATTTATCAATATTTTACATAATTATTAATAAAATTACGCTCTAAACATATTTCCATTTTTTTAATGTATCCACATCATATCTTTAGATAGAAAAATTGATATAGTCTTTAAATATTTACATTTTTTTACTTTTAAAGAGCTCTAACAATATTACGTTTTTAAATAACATAAATCTTTCAAATAAATTAAACGATGCGAATGTAAATAAACGTTGGAATGTAAAATACAATTATTTAATATATTTTAGCAGAATATGTGGCAAGAATAATTTAAAAAACAACAATAATATGGCATCCTGGCAATATAATTAGAATTGGAATTTAATTCGATATCAATATAATTTAAAAAAAAATTACAATTTTTCGTTGCTTTTTCCGGTGAACAATATTTACGGAGAACGATATAACGGATACATAATTGTTCTTTGGGTATAATTAAATATTTATCCCTTAATATTTTTGAAACACAACATAATAAAAATACAACGAATATCTGAAAGACATGAATAGTCCGTGTGATTAAAGAAGTAAAATTAGAATAGGCCGTCTCATTAAAGATATTAAGTTAGACAACATTTGTTACCACTTAGAAACAGCTCGGCTCAGTCATTAAAACCAACATAATAATGTTCTCATGCACGTTTGGGTCAAGATCTGATGTTGTCAACATGACCCGAATAGCGAGGTAAATATTATGAAAATATAACATCACGCCTGTATTCCCCGAAGGGATAGACAAAGGGTTGTAACACATTCCCATGTCTCATCAGTTTCGTTTACGTCCCTTGGAATAGGTGGTGAGCCTATTGCCATACACCGGTCAAAGTTCCAAATATTTTTTTTAAGCCTCCTCTATTACGACATTAAGTAATATGTTAACTTTATTGGTTTGTTCAGTTTCCATGTCAAGGGCTGTAGTCCAAAAATTGTAATACACTAATAGGGAAGGCGCTGACTCCCAGGCCACAGCTTATAATTTTTGGGTCTCTCTGCTTGAAATATAACATGTTTATTGTCAATAAAATTATTATTCCATTTCCTTCGCGCATTGAAGGATCTAGAATCTTAAAACTAAACTGAGATATAAAGAAATCTGAAGCATTATAGTGTTGGGCTGTCCATGTATGACACATGAGTATTTCCGATGATTTAGAATCCCGCAAAACCATTTCCGGTTTCATGTTATCAAGATCACCAACAATATTGTTGTCATCATGACTGCAATTTACATTTTTAGTCTGACATTTAGATATTTCGAATTATTTGATTTATATTATTATCATATTGTTCGACATTGCATGCTGATATCAGCCGAATATGTTTGTGTTTTCAAATTGATAAAATCGTTGGAACCACATTATTTGACGCAATATATCATTAGATACTATTATAATAAAGCTGGTTCACAACCTGGTCAGCGTGTTTTGGACGAGTTTAGGTTCTGATTAACGTCTTAAAACCTATCTTGGGTGATAGTTAGTAATTATCATCATCATCAATCCTTTTATTGTTCCACATAAGAGTAACGGTATATTTTAAAAGTTGAGAAGGATTAAAACAGTAGTATGCTACGTTGGCCAAGTACCGGGAAGTTTGAATTTTTATGAAGAATATTATTAAACACTCGAAGATATGCAATGCATACTTACCTTATAATATTCATATAAAAAAAAGTAGAGTACCTATCATTGTCGAGCTAAGAACAGAATTAAATTTCCGTTTTTGTGACACTGTCTAATCTATCATCAACAGGAATACGGTTAAGCTTTTTTAAGTTATAAAATGAAAGTATCATTAAATACTTACTAATGTACATTTCGATGTCCGTCTTGACGAAGGCTGTCCAGACAGAGCCGACAAATTTGCTGGCGACAGAAATGAGGCAAAG
Source organism: Croniades pieria auraria (assembly GCA_018248815.1). NCBI lineage: Eukaryota > Metazoa > Arthropoda > Insecta > Lepidoptera > Hesperiidae > Croniades > Croniades pieria. The sequence goes on from DWJK01002901.1 coordinate 13,283, forward strand.
GAGAGAGTCCTCGACCTGAAGTTTACGGCTCAGGACTGTAATTGAGAACATTGCTCCTGGAAAAAAGAAAAGGATACGTCAATAACTACACTACGTATGCATGTATGTGTTTATATATCTATGTATATGTGTGTCATAGTGTGCGTGTTGTTAGTGCATGTACGTGTGTGTGTTTGTGTCAGTGAAGTTGGAACATCGATAAACTCGGTTCCTGTCAGCGGCAGATTCTTAAGTCGTTTCGAAAGCTTTGAGATACTTTGAATGCATTATGCATTATTTAGTTTCGAACTAAAAGAATCCATACGATCGGCAATGAAGAATTTTCCCATAGAAAAAGTACGTGCTGCTATTGATAACTGGCCTCAATGTTTAAAGGACTGTATTGCAGCCAATGGAGACCACTTCGAATAAACTTTATATATTTTAATGGTTTCATATTAATGTATCAAACTAACACACTATAATAGTAATAAATGTTACGTACAATATAAAAATGTTGTTTTCCTTTGTAACAATATTTATGGCAAGACTTAGTATATCGGCGCAAATGCAACAATTCACCTATTATTAAAAATAATTATTTAATTGTTCTTCTAAAAATTAATTACCTA
>DWJK01002902.1:0-13891 GCA_018248815.1 Croniades pieria auraria
ATTTAGTATTTTTTTCTTGCTTCGCCACTTTTAAAAGATTTTTAAATTGAGATTGATATTCTAACGTAGCACTAAACATTTGCCTTTTAAAAGTAAGGCTCCTTTCCATAAATGGATAATTTTTATAAAATAGTCACAGAGTTCATTAGCCATTCTTAAACCTTCACTCAAGTTTTTTAAATTCATGTTATCACTGCTCGTTGAAGTCTCTTCTTCAGTCGCGAAATTGTGGCGGTGACATTTGATAATTATCTTTAAACTAGTAGTAGTAAGGTTTGTTTTAGTTTGATATTAGTCCATTCGTTTACATCCTTTATAAACACCGGCTCGGCACGTGCCCAAAGTACTCAAAAGATGCCGACGCGTTAATAAAGGACACCGAATATTTTTGTGTTTACCGATTGCATCCGCGAATAAGAGATTTTTAGCCACGAATACCAGATCTAGGTTACACTTTTTTCACCCGCGAATATTGAAAACGTGAATTAGAAGCTTTTACTGTATGTAATAAGCAATCGTGTATGGCTACCTTTAGACGGACCTTGACATGTTTCTGAGCAGTCAGAGAAAAATTCTAGAAATTCTTAAAACTTTTAATTTACATATTATGTTTTTTGTAATTTAACAATTACCGTGTTTTTAATTACTATTGTATTCAGACTTAGTGTATAATTCTGTACATATATACATACCTTTTATTTACTCAATTTACTATATTCGGACTGGACGCGGGTGGAGCATGACGAGGTTGTAATGTAGGAGATTGAGATTAAATATGAGATCTTCATGACATTGATAAAAAGGAATGGTTCTACTCATACTTAAAAAAAATGTGAGTTGACACTAACAACAGTATTTATTAGTAGAAATATTAGTATTTACTCATCTAAAAACGTAACTTTACATTAACATTTTTGGGTAAAACGACATCTATAAAGAAACCGTGACACTTCGTCGGCCATAAATCTGTAACGTGATATCGAAGGGATAGGGTTCGGAGGGTCGGAGAAAACAAACTTGGACGTAAAAGTTTTCTGGGCTTGCAGGAGATGGCGCTTACTACAGTATCTACTACACATATCTCATCTAGATGGCGCAATTGTAGAAATTTGGTTAGTCGAACACTGAAACAGAGTAGTGAGTAATACTTACAAACATTGTTATAATTATTTGTTTATAAGTAACCATATGTCAGCTTGTATTTTCGTTTAATCTATAATATTCGCCACTGTTATAATTATATGCTTACATGCAAAGAAAATGTAATCAATTTAATGAATGCTTGTAATTTTCACTTTAGATTATTTTCTTAACGATTAATTTAACTATACAAATTGTGACATGTCAATTTACAATAGCTAATAGCTAACGTTTTCACTAAATCGAACATTTCATCAGATCTGTAAAAATAAACCGTGATCATACCACTTATGCCAACACCAAATTTGCGTACGTCCAAAGGCGAGTCTAATCACATTATCAGCTACTAGATTAGCGGTAGGAAGATATAAAGGGTCCATTGTAGTCGGGCGGGCGGAAACACCCTAGCCCCTTCCCTGGCGGAAATGGCGGCGGGGAGCGGAGACAGCCGCGTCCGGTTAGGTGAATCCAGTGGGTGCAGCTAAACTACCTATTGTTGAAGGACCTAAGCGACCTAGTTTTCGGTACGAATTACTGATGACTTGTTACTCCCAACGCTTCTCTTTCAAACCACCCTTGTTTTATGTTTTTTACTCTTTTGTGTCTAGGTCTTTTTTCCTTCTATCGTTTCTAAGCTTTATGAAATCCATTTAAACATAACTATGAATAGGCTTACCACTCATTCCCTTCTGAAATTACAGTCTCGATATTACGTTATTTTTTTCAGTTTTATTAGAATGTGCCTTCAGACACGTTTGGATAAGCTAGTTTCTGACCACATTTGGTATGAAAAGCCGCCGTCCCACTTATAATTTTCATAATATCAGTGACCTTCGCAGAGAGTTACGAAAGTCAGTTGTATTAAATAAAAGCATAAATAGGGAAAATATATAGAAATAAAAAAATATTATACAAATAAAAATCAGCTGTTCAAAACCAGAATTTTGGTGCCTTAACTTAATGAACATAACGTACTCGACTGTATTTATTGAACAGTAAATAATTAACTTTCGACTTTTGGCTAAATTTAATGAACATGAAACATACTCGACTAACTACATAATAACATGCTTAACTTAATTTAATTCATATGTTATATGAATATTTTGATTTGTTTTTTGCTGCCGGCTTATAAGCTTCTTAAAGAAATATAAATTTATACGTATAAAGATACTCCTTTATATTAATATATTGATGTAACTGGAATAAGGTGAATTAATTGATGATCGTGGTCTTTGCTCCACTAAGAACCTTGCCCTTCAGACTGCTATGTAACCTTACTTCTTATTTTAATCCATGCCTGTAGTAATTGCTCGTTTGTGAAAAAATTTCCTCTAACTGATCGATAAGTCAAATGGATAGCATCTTTTAAGAATCAAGTGAGACAATTATATCTTAAACAATTCTATTCAATTTGTGTCTTAACTTTACTTTTTCACTTCATTCCTTTATTCCATAGGAAAAATGGGAAGGTACTGCTTAAACACCAAGTTTTGACGGAACTAAGGCTCTAAAGAGACCTTCTGAATATTTTACGATTATGTCCGTATATATATCGCTCATTTGCGACTAGAGTGTAATATGTCAAAAACACTTTCAGAAAACAGTTCAGAATAATTATGATATCAAACTTTCCTATTTTTACTTTCGATTAAAGCGTAATCTCACAATAATTTTTACAACATACAATTTTTTCCAAGAACTAATGGTTCACAGCCTTTGCCCAGTCCAGACCCACATGGCGGAGTGTAAGTTGGACTAAGAAATTATTGTTATTTGGTTGAATAACATGCATAAGACTTTTTAATCGAGTATATGCCTAAACACAACGAAAAAACATTTATCAAATGATAGTAATTGAACATTCCCATAAAAGTTGTAAATAATGGAACACAAATTTTGTAACGAATCAGTTTTAAATTTTTACAGTTTTTGATTTTGTTTCGAGTCCTTATACTGTCAAATTTATTCGATAGAGAACAAAGAAAAAGAAAAAGATTAGGGAAGATAAGATGGCTAAGGTATTGGTCGAATGCTTGCAAGCGCAACTGTTGACCTGGATCCTGGATTCAATCCCTGAAACAGGCGAAATGTTATCGGATTTTCTAACTTGAATTTCGGTGTGTAGTAATAGTTTAATCCCCTATACCACGATGAGATGTTTAACACTACTGGTGACTCGTGGGACTGCGCTACAAACCTCCACTACTCCAGTCCTCTACCACTTTGGGGCTCCACAGGCGAAATGGTAAGTTACATTTTAGATATAGGAAAACGTATTCAGACTACATGTAGAAAGTGAAGTTCAGTAACCACACAGGTGTTCGGTATCATCGCTCATTTCAAGCGTTGTTATGGCGTAATTGACATCAGCGAGGGGAACAATATTATAGTGTCCGATTAGTTGGAAGGCATTGATGCACTGTTTACAAACGAGTGGCTATTGTTGTGACCCAGATGACCTAACTATACCTCGTACCTACCTACTATTACGTATTATTGTTTGTTCTAAATATTTAGATTTAATCCAACGCTATGTTAACTATTCGTTTACCTAAAGAGCGCATTGTCTTCTTACAGAGGTACACGAATTCAATTTAAATAAATATTCTCACTATTCGTATAAACACAAACGTCGGATAAAACAAAATCCTGAAAATAGAGCAAAAATATTTATAAAAATAAATATTCTGCTTCAATGCGCAGGCCATAACAATAAAATATGATTTAATGAGGCTCCTTACATCCCCGCGCTTCCGCGAATTCACCGACAACGACTTCGTTGAATTTAAATATTTCCAACCAGTAAGATACCACTTATTTTGTATTCAAAAGTGAAACTAACAGAGGAGAGTTTCTGCTAAAATAATTAAACGTTGAAACTTTCTCAATACGATACTTCGCTTTTGTTAGACGACTCGCTCCTAAACTGTTTCGTTTCACTTGCTACTGTTTGAGTCGTGCTTAGAATATCAAAATTATTATGCCAAACAATATATTTATTCGTACATAGTAAAAGTCAATCAATCGTATTTGACATACAATATATTCTGTCACATACGATTGATTTCAATTTGTATGTCAAAATGTTTCTCTCGTGTTCTTCGAGAACCAGAGATCTCTCTTTTTTAAACAATTAAATACAATTAACGATGTTTTTAAATATCTTAACAATCTCTGCAATAATGACTATGTACATATGTACCAGCTTTACTCATGTATGCATTTCGGGATAGCCCCCCTAGTTTCGGACCTATACAAAGTTTTTCATCATGAGCTCCCGCCGGTTAAAGTGAGATCGCGGCGGATGGATTGTATGCGATGATCGCGTCGGACCGTCCCGACGAAAAACGTACTTGAGTTAAGCCGGTACATATACTCGTAATAATATAAATAAAATTGAAAATACATACATATATGCATGAATCCGATCGTTCTAATTTGAACGGCAGACGAACGGCCACGGCACCAAATAGAACACAGGTATAATTTTCCATTCCAAGCAGTAACTAATCAACAAAATATTGTATTATCGAAATACTATTAATCGTCTTATTTACTGAAATTTTCAACTAATTCTATGTTCTAAAACAAACATATTCCAAAACGATACACAGAACTATTTTGAGAAATGCGCTAATATTTAAGTTTCTAGGTATTTGTTATTATATGCATTTACTTTATCTTATTAGTAATTATCGGAATAAGTGAAGTATTTAAGAACACCTGATAACAGTCGAGGCGAGCAGGCGAATCCTACAAAAGAGAAACATTAGTTGTGACGATGTTTGGTGGACACCTGCTTACATAATTACCTAGGTCCAACAATTGACGTTCGTGGACCGAAATTATGAAGATGGATGACGAATTTAGCCGTAACATGAAATCTAAATTTACTACAATATTTAGTCTGCAACATTCAGCCTCAAATGTATTTACATAGTTTTTTTTTTTATTTACTGTTAAATCCAAAAGTACGTCGTTCACGAGTTGTACCGGTTAAAATCTAAAACGGATTCATAATATTAACACCGGGTCAGCGTCACTAGAGGCAGAAGGAAGACATCGTCTCGATAGAAGTCGATTGTCGAAAAGTTTTTCCTTGAAAACACAGGTAAGGGAATTTGAGTTCGGATCCGCAAATAACTTTTAAGAGCATTTCTTATGTAAGCAATATTCTATTGTGTAATTAACCAAGTAAAAAATGCTCATGAGCATAAATATTTTCCGTTTTTAATGAGGATTATTTAAAAACATATTTCTTGTATAATTTATAGAGCAAATGCCGCACCATTGTTTACGAAGACATACATATCTAATACATTTTTAAGGAAAAAATGGAATGGAAAATAAAAAAATATTTGTGTATATGAAAGTTTTTATATACTCACTTATTATTGATGGTACATTTTGCACCTAAGCCTAGAGTACCCGCTCTTTGATACCTTACATTATTTCTTAATTTTACTCAGTATACATTACTATCAGTAATCAGGAGTGTCAATAACCGTGCGTGTACGACGATGTTGAATGATGAAGAAGCAAGGTAATAAAGATAAAATATTTGGCACTCGGCAGTCTGCCCACCCCGTGAAGGATCTGACGTTATCACATATTAATATTGGTAAAAGTAAAAGATACTATAAAATATGCAATGAATATTTCATATAAATAATATTCTTTACATTACTATATTTTTATTTCTTTATCAATGAATTTATTTACACAAACTTTGAAGTAACAAAAAGGAATGAGGTTAATATTATTATCAGTGATATGATTTATAAAAGTTTAAGACCTCACAGCCTCTACTTTGGGCTCGTACATTTCATTCCATAGTTCTAAGTAAACTCTTACTGGCTTTTGCTACGTTTAACATCTTCACGAAAGCTTCTTATCAGTTGCTATATAATGCCTATATATAAGAACCAAGTTAGCTTTTCATTCTAGGTGTAAGCTTTTAAAGCTTTGAGGACATACGAGTAGGTGGGCGGTTAACATACTTTTATATGTAACTTCGCATCTGTTAGATGTTTTAACTCTGTTCGATTGTTGTAACGGATATATTAACCGAAATGTAACAATACCTGAATACGAAGTAAAATCACAATATATTATTATATCGTCGCAACAATTTATTTTATAGTACATTGAAAGATAGGTAGACAAATTTACATGTTACCCTTGCAATCACGACAAAAGACAAAATCTCGTCGTAGTAATAATCACGTTATATTATTTTCCTTACCCTGAATATTTCCACACAGATATGCTTGATTCGCGAAAATTTCCGTTTTTTTCTTTCTTCTGTAATTCCAACGTTCAAATTCAATTGTACGCCGAGTCGGGAACTCGGGAAAAAACAACTCGGAAAAACATCGCGAGCCCACCATTTGCCGCGCAATAAGCGTTGGTTATCGAATTATATCGACGATTCTAACTAATTCGCGCCTCACGCCCTCGCCCGACAGGACCCGAACCCCCAATCCCCCAACTCCAACCCCCGACCCCCTACTACTCTAAGCTCATTTCCTGCGCGCCGCCTGGTTGTATTAATTTTAAATTAAGTACGGCTAAAGCGACAGCCTGTCGAATTCGACATAAACAAACCTAAATTCGTATCGGATTTAAAACGAATTAGATTTATGGAAGTATATTTCAGTTTTGAACTAACGAAATTGTTAATTAATTTAGTTGGACAACGACGTATAATGAAATTCATTGTACAACAACATAGAGCTCCTTTCAGAACCATATTTTGTGCTGCGAATTGTACCAGATAGAGAATACTAGTAAAATATTTATTTACGATGTTTATTATTGAAAAATATACATATATCTTGAATATCTCACATCGCACATCCCGTGCAGTACGGACAGTGACCGTTATTATTTATTTATTTATTATTATTACAATTTAGGCTATATCTACCATTACAGATGTCCCAATTCGATAGCTTAGTCAATGTCAATGGTACAAATGCCAATTGAGTAAAATAAGTTAATTAAATTATGTCAAATAATAAAGTGTCAAAAACTTAATAAGTTATACTAATGAAAATATCATACTAATTAAAAGTAAATAAGCAAGTAAATAGTAGTAAGTATATAATAAAAACTTTAACAAATATTCCATAAACATCGTTCGATAAATCGCTGGTGATAGTGTAGTGCCTACTGCGATAAAAGACAGATCGTGTTTTCTCACGGACGCTAAAATCAAGTTTTTAGCTGGTCGTTTATTAATACCCATGTAACTATGTGCTCGACAAACAGTCAACTCTACCAGAACGCAACTACGAGTATGTAGTAACTTTAAGTGTACTATTGGATTTTTCGGTGGTTGGCAATAGGCTCACCAATGTAAGATGTAAACGTACCTAGTGGAATGTGGGAGAGTGCTACACTCCTCTAAGTTACGTTTTCTCTAGGTATATATTATTTACATTAAAAATCGTTTAGCGAAATGTATAAAGTTAATTAACACTATAACCATCGTAGGCTCTTTCACAGTAATAGACTAAGCTATCTTAAACATAATTCAATAAACCTTGTGCAAGTCGTCTAACCCTTGATAGTAATAAGCGCAACACAAAAACCCCAACAGTATAACATAACAAAGTTTAAGTCCTATGCAAATTAGTAGGCCGATATGGCCATTTGAAAAAGCTGCAATACATTGAAACAAGTCATTAAACAGATGTTATGATTTAGTCTCGTATGACACAATCTATTATACTGTAATTACATGTCACAAGTCCGAAATTATCAGTTGGGTACTCAATTTCGATTTTTTTTATATTTAAGCAAACCGGCTGACGGGCCACCAGATATTGGGTGGTCGCCTTTGACATTCGCAACATCCAAAAAGTGGCCAATGTTATGTCGGCCCCATAGAACCCCATATCACAGTGCTTTGAGAAAACCTTAGATGGAAGTTCATTTCATGTTTTACACGTGCGGAGAAAAAACGAACGTGCAAACCGAACCGTGGAGGACCGCTAGGGGGGCAGCTGATGTGGATGAAATTTCAATATTGCGCGAGTCGTGCAATGGAAAAAAAGTGGTATAGGCGCTATGTTAAAAAGCTCTTCGGAACAATCACCATTGTAGAGCCGGTAGAACACGCAGAGGGAATCCAAGTCTCTCCCAGGTTTAACTCTAATAACGCTTTCGTAATTGACAATTCGTACTGCGCTTTTCTGCACAGTATCATGTGCACACGACACTCCAGCCTAGGGATGATAACAATATTTCATGTGAGGCCTTACTTAAACGTGAACATCAGCAATTGCCTCGCAGCGATGTACTGCCTCGTCCTTTTTAGAAGGCCCAACTTTTTAGCGGTTAGTTTAAAGTTGCTTTCCAGATAGCCTCTTTATTGCACACTGCTCTATATTTCAAGTCCTAGGATTCCGATACTCTCCCCAGTGGTGAGCGACGTTTCTTGGAACTTGGGTGTCATGACAAATGGAGTTTTTTTAATGGTAAACATGCAAACTTGTGTCTTTTTAGGTTTGAATTCAACTAGGTCCAGACGACTTTAATCTGAGACTGGAGTTGAATCCTTTTTCTTCCACAATTGTCCGAAAGGCACCTACGTGGCTTGTATAAAATGCGCCCCAATACTATCATCTGCATAACAATGAATGTTGCTGATTTGCAGTAAAATGACATTGATGTGCAGAATGAACAGTCTAGGCAACAGAATAGAGCCTCGGGGCTCTACAAGCTGTTACAATATTTGACGAACAGGTAGTTAGTTTATTGACGGGTTTTGCAAACAATTGCAGCGATAGTACCAGGGATCCGAATGTACTTAGCTCTGTCAACGGAACACAAACGGCATTAGCGGGAATATCAGATCAATGCTATGCCCCTCCCCCTCTTCCTCATTTTAAAATGCTTCTGATACAGTCTAATAGACTAATTATTTAATTACTCAAAACTTTTGCCTTTTGGATTTAAATGTACCCAATTAAACATGGCTACGCTTACAAAATTTTGTCATTACTGTTTATAAAAGACCTATATTTTGCGATCTCAACTCTCTACCAATTACAATGCAACACAACACAAACATTCTATAACCACATCGTTTTTACCCAAAATCAGAAAACTTCTTCGTATGTCGCAATTTACAAAAATTGTTTATGAAAAAACAAGCTACGCAACAAAAACTAACGTGATTTTAAAACATTTCTTTTTATATGTAAATTTAAATTTGCAACCACTGACAACTAACTGCACACGATGCTAACTCCTAATTTATAAAAGAATTTATTGGAACAATCAAATCAATGTATTATCGAAGAAATTATATACGTAAACCTTTTTAAGTAACACAGACAATGACACCGCAAGGAAATGACACTTTTCGATTTTAGAGTGAAATGTATCCAAATACACCTCAACAACTTACCCGCAAAGTTAAGCAATGCGAGCCACTTTCAATAGGTAATACTTTCTTATATTGCTGGAGAAACTTCCCCTGGTAAATGTTTATCATGCAGCAGCCCACAGTGGCTGATTCTATTGTTATATCGAATAATAATTTTTAGTTCGATAGATCGATTTCCCGATTATCGATTCAAAAACGACTTGAGACCTCTTCCGGTTTAGATATTCCTTAAATAAATACTAAATTTTAAGTCTTAAGTACCCGTATAAAAGAGAAAGACCATTTCGTTATATCCGTATTTTTATATAATTAAGCATCATGGCTTAAGGTTAGGTAGGCAAGTAGAAAAATCAGCGGCTCTCGTCTGAGGAAGAGCGGCAACGCGCCGGAAGCGAGCGATGCGGCAACCTCGCGCAGAATCGATCTCAACTACACACGAACACCACTGTGCGGTGCAGGGTCGCTAAGCTTGAAGAATTTTCTCGGACAGTGTAAAAACGATTTCGTGATTGGACTCGGCATATTTGCTTTGGACATTCTTTAACGCATATTTTACTATTAATGTAACTTAATGTTCTACGATCTATTCTCATATGTCTTAATGACATATGAGTAAGTAAAGTCATAGTATCAAGACACTCAGTAAAGTCATAGTTAGTTACTAAATACATAGTTTTTTTTGCTTAAAGCTACTTTTTATGTTAAATAGACACATAAATTATATCCTACATCCTTTGCACATCAAAACATGCTTTTGTGTTCTCTAACATTATATTTCACGATTTTTGAGAAACATTAAGCTATTTTACAACTCGAAATATACTGTGATAATTATTATTTATATTACTTAATTAATATGATTTATATGCTGTAATATTTAAGTAATATAATAAGGAGATACTGTCCGGATATAAATACCACAGTAGCTGGTCACACTACACACCCACACACGAGCGCCATCTTAGCGCCCGAGGTGTAGATAATGTAGATTTACAGGCCCGCTTTAAATTTCACATAGATATTTGATCTTATATAATTCTACATTACGGGTTTGAACATATATAAGTCACGTAGTTCAGTTTTTGTCTGTATGTTAATAATTTATCACACAAACATAGAGTATGAACCGAGGGTAGGAGGGTTTATCTGATTACTCGCAGTATAACATTCGTTTACATATTGCCTGTTCACACCTACTAATTATATTACCGTACTGTAATACGACAAGGATTTGCAGGTATTGTTATAAGCCATTTCTGGGTTTAACTAAGCCATAACATTGATTAAGGGTTTTTGCCTTTTTATGTACTAAACGAAAATTCATTGCTAATTTCAAAAAATTTTCTTCTTAATTTAACCTATGTTTTGAATAGACCAAAACCTGTCCAAAAATCTGACGTATAGAGGAGTCGAATGATAAAGGACCGCAACTAATCTTCAAATCGAAAAAATGAGATGTCACCAATTTTAGGACCATTTATTGGTCGTAGCACGCACTAATGTACTGTCGATAAAACATACCGTAGGCAGTTATGTACAGTTATAGTAACAGTAGATAGATGTTTAAAGTGCTCGTAAAGGCTTCGAAGCTGACGTACGACTGTAAAGAAAGTGATGGATGTAGAAGAATCATGGCAGGTCTGTAAGGATAGCGATATTTAGCACACGGTGCTTTCTGCCTACCCTATAAGGTTCCAAGATCGCACTTGGAATTATATTTTTAGGACGTCATCGCTGACGTAATAATAATAATAATATTTTTCACACGGACATAGACCTAACATTCGTGGTTGTAACACACACACTCACACATAAGTAAGTACATTTATTCGGAATGCACATAACCACAGTTATTTGCATATAACATACATACATTGACATGGGTACATGTCTAAAAATATCGTAATATTTATAAGGGCCGTTATACCATGATATGCATGCAAAGTTTACTAAACTAATCTGAATATATTACAATTTGTTTCATTCATTTATAGCGAACTCACAACCTTCAGTCCGGCAGCTATGTTTGCTAACCACTGGATCAACGGGTTAGTCAAGTAGAATGGCAAGTCGAACTGTACAATTAACTTGTTTTAATCTTTAGAAATGCTCTAAGACTTCTAAGATCCCGGTCGATGATTTAGATTACACTCATAAGCGGAGTCAAATCGATCAAACTAATACATGGAGCTCATCATTCATCCAGATATAGATCAAGACTCATATTATTTGACATTGTGTCAGTTAGGTTAGTACTTAACTAGTAAGAACATACGAGTATAACTATATTATATGCACCGGCTTCTTTTACATACAAACGTATGTTTATTTACTAGATGTAAGACGTTATATGTATGATCATGTATTGAAACACACGAGACATTTAAATGTTAAAGTAAAAACGTATTTGCAGGTCTAATTGTACACAGTAGTGAACTAACTTTTTGTAATAAACTATTAATAGGTTTTTAACTAACACTATTATTATTATATTATTATGCCAGGGCTTTTATAGGGTAGGCTGGAAACATCGAATATTAAATACCCACGTTGACCGTTAAAGTGATGGTTTTATTAAAGCATTCCAATTTCAAATCCATATCTTTGAAAGAAGCTTTATTGCGGCGTCAGTAAACAATGCAAACGGTGGCAGTAGATGATGCTATTTCAAATGTTCAAAGAGGCATTTTTCATTAAAGCACAAGTTCCCAAAGGCTTTGCAGATCGCGTCTAGCAAGAGGGACGTTTTCATATCCACTGTGTACATACAAACCGAAAAGTTGGGATCCTCAACAACGAGTTCATTTGATCCAGTTCAAAGGTGGACTCGACTCTACATATATATTTTTATCTAGGTATAGTTTTAAGTTTGTAGGATTTATTTATCGATTTGATCCTTTAACGTATTTTTTCATCATCTTCGTCATTACCATCAGCCTTTGGATGTCCATTGCTGGTCATGGGGTTACCCTAATCTGTACCACGCCTTCCGGTTCTGGGTTTTCCGAATCCAGAAGCATCCTGCTGTCTGCATCTTCTTCAGGCTGTTAGACCACCTGGTAGAAGGGCGACCTAGGCTCCTATTGAGAACAAATTTAATTTCTTTTTTTCTATATAGCAGCCACTTATTTTGCAAGCAATAAAAAGTTTATGTTAGGTGCAACAAGCTTGCTTAATATAATTCTTATGTGCAAATACTATTGCTGATTTCATATAAGGCGGTTCTTAGAGCTCACACAAATAATAGATTTCCAAATCATACTCAATCTTTATTTGTCATTTTTCGTTCTGTTACTTCTGCTTATTAATTCCACTTATAAAGTCTTCTAGAAAAGCCCTAGATATCAATACTATATTATTATCAGATTAAGTTACTTAGGTTTGAACTAACGGTTATCAAACAATGATAGATATACATATATGACGATTTCATTTAATAGACATGGGCTCGCTGCGCCCGCGTTAGACAGCCTCGTCAGACGGCAAGCGAAGTGTGGCAGGCTCGACTAGAGAGTGCCTATGTTTGTTTTGAACAGTTAGAAATTGTGCGAACTAGGAAGAATAATCTTCCCCACAGAATTCCAGTCTTCGGTAGTTGCACCAGAAACCGTTTGATGAAACGTTTCGTGCTGTTCAAAGGAATGCCTTCAAGGTAGGTATGCATGGTAGCCTGCGGTAGGTAAATCTAAACGTCCGACGATTAGAATATACTGCTGTTTAGTTCCATTTTAATTGTTATTATATCATCGCCATCAGCCCATCAATGAGCGCCATCGCGCTCTGTCCTCGGCTTGTCGCATCCAGCATCTGCCTGCAGCCTGTTATTACATAAATGTTTAAAAATTAGACGAAAAAAAAAAAATATTATACCTATTAATTCTTACTTCCAAACGCCTTCAACTTGAAATTGGACTTATTAAAACTTCATTACCGACAAAAGGAAAGGTCTCATTCGAAAAAATATTCAGTCGCGCAGCGCCCGCCCCACGGTGTTTGCATGGTGTTTAATACGAAACACCATTACTGACGCCATTCATCACTCTAGTCCCCTACTATAAAGGTAAACAACACTACGTTTTCACTTCTATTTTTACAGCGATAAGGTTCAATACAATCAGATTAATAAAGGTGTTTCACATCGTAGACTTTGCTAACGTTGCGCTTAAATTTCCTTGATATATTTACAGGTGATTGCACATAGACTGTAACATTTGAAATTAGAACAATTCACTTACATATACACAAAATATTTTACAAAATTTCCCTTTATTACCAGCCTATTTCCGTCCACTGCTGGACATAGGCCTCTCCAATAGCACGCCACTGAGCTCGATCCTCGGCTCGTCGCAT